>QRFJ01002189.1:191824-274512 GCA_006176705.1 Cocos nucifera | reverse complement strand
ATCCAAAGCTAACTCATGCCACTAGGTTAGTCATAATTGCTATGACTATGACAAGTTTAGTTTAATGAGACCTGAATCAATTCTCCCTAAGAAAAGATTAAGTCTGAGGTCTTCCACCATTGTAGATGTGTGGGCCCTTCTCGAGGTTGATTGTTCTCGGTTGGATACAGTAGCTCAGTTGCACCGAAAAGATGCAACAATGTCTATTAGGCATTGGATGCTATGGACTGGAGGATAAGTTGGGCTCAATATTTAGGATATGGTGAGAGACTCAATTAGAAATCCAGTCTGTGTAAATGGTGGGTCTGACTTAACTAAGGAGTGGATCAATATTTTAGATATGGTGAGATTCATGAATTAGAGACCAAGTTTGCATGCGCCATGATTAGAGAATCATTGAACAAGAGTTGTTCACTTGTTGGCTAACCCATCAGTAATAACTGTTAGGTGAGATGATGAGTCAGTTGGTGAGACCGCACCACTCACTAGAAATCATTAATCGTGAAGATTTTTGCATCTCTATAGAGAAAGTGTAGGGATCCGAGAAAATAGTGGAAGCTAATTTGTTTAAAAATAAAATTTCTAAACAAATTGGCCAAATCATAATTATAGTATCTAACTAGAATCTTTGACTTTCTATAGGAAAATATCTGCCTCCAATCCATTGGCACATATCCTAGACACACATAGACTGACCAGATCTAATTACAAAGATTGGCTCAGAAACTACAAAATCATTTTAGGTTCCGAGAAGTTAATACATGTAGTAGACCAAGACCCTCCCACCTTACCAGCCCGTCGATCCACTGAATAGAGAGCGTCTCTGAAAAAATGGATAGACGAAGATAATAAGGCCAGATATTACATGTTGGGCTCGATGTCTGATGAGCTCTAGCATCAACATGAAGATACCGGGACTACTCGCCAAATGTTGGCTCACCTGCAGGAGATGTTTGGTGAACAGAGTCGTGCAGCCAAATATCAAGTCATGAAATGACTTTTTAAGGCTAAGATGCGTGATGGGTAGTCAGTACAAGATCACTGTCTAATGATGATTAAGGACTTGGAAGAGCTTGAGAAGCTCGATGTGAAGTTGGACTTGGATCTACAGAACGATATTATTCTACAATTCTTGACTGATGCATATGGGCAATTCATCATGAATTACCACATGCATAAACTTCAAAATTCTTTGGCCGAATTAATGAACATGCTGGTCACCGCTGAGCTTTCTATGAAAGATTCTAAAGGCTCAGTTCTTGCTATGGAACGGACTTCTTTCAAAAGAAAGTCTTCTGAAAAGAAAAAGAAGTCTGTGAAAAAGCAGAAAGTGGAAGGAGCAACGAAGAAGAAGGTAGAGTCGAAGATGAAAGCTGCTGTCAAAGAAAAGTATTTCCATTGCAATAACGATGGCCATTGGAAGCAGAATTATCCTACTTACCTGGCCATCCTAAAGAATAAGAAGGAAGGTCCTTCTGGAGGTATGCTCGTAATTGAGTCTAACCTTACGGTTTCTTCTGCATGCAATTGGGTGCTTGACTCTGGTTCTAGTGCTCATCTGTTCACTTCCATGCAGGGTCTTGAGGATAGTAGGAGGCTGAGGGATGGAGACATGATCCTACGCATCGGTAATGGAGCAAAAGTTACTGCAGTGATGATGGGAAATATCATCCTCTCTTGATTACCATTCTGGTTTATGACTTAGTTTTGGAAAGACCTGTTTGTATCAAAAGAATATAAAGTAGATAAATGCCCTCCCTTCCTATGTCGATGGAGTGTTGTGTACTCTGCTCTGATTCTCTTATTGACCACCTCAGATCAGAACTATGTCAACAAATATGGCCAGATAAGTAAGATCGGTGGAAGGGATATGCCATTAACTCATACAAGAACGCATTCAGGTCGAGTAGCTCTCAATTAAAAATTAGTAGATCGTATGTGCCAAACTTACCTTAGACACCAAATTATTGAGTCAGAACCAATTGGGTTAGCCTACAATCCAGACTCTAACCTCTGAGCCTAATTAGGTCTTGCTTGATCGTGACTTGATCTTGACCCAGACTTAATCCTATTAGGCTGGTCAATTTAAGCATTGTCGATCCCATCTAACCAACTCTTGATTCAATTTGATCAACTGCTTAGACCTAATTGAGCTACCCAAGTCCGAATCCAGTATTATGAATATGTCTTAGATTTAAAATTTTCAATTTTAGACCTAATTAATATTCCATAATCTTAATTTTTAATTAAGTAGGGGTTCATAAATAAAATATGCATAATAAATTCTAGGGTTTCAGGATCTAGGGTTTTGCAGAAAGTAAGTTTTGGATTTTTGATTAAGGACGAAGCGCAGCACCCCTACACGTCATAAGAACACCCCATCGGATGGGAGGAAAGGGCCTTTAAATCCTTCTTCGTTCTTATGACCGGACGGCTAGGAGGAATGTCTTAATCAGGAAACATGCAATACTACAAAATAGTTTTAGATCTATATCATATATCTCATATACAAATTAGATCTAATCATGGCATATTTTGCATACATCTCATGTATTGAATCATGCATGTTTTTAGATCTAAATTGTCTCATAATAATCTAAAAAATTAGATTTAAATTGATCTCATCAAAATAAACTCTAATCTAAACAACTATGTAGAACTATACTACAACTAGTCTAGACATGCATCAATCATATCTCATATGAGGTTAAAATTAAATAATTTTTATTTAATATTTTTTTTAGATGTTATTATAATAATTATAATATCAAAAAATAGTAAATAAATATATCTAAAATATAATTTAGTCAAATTAAATTAAAAACATGCAAGACTATTCTGTAGAACTATTCTATTTTAGAACTAGTCATGCATATTTTCTAATCTTAGATCCAAATCATTTTATTTTATTTTTTTTCTGATCTTAGATCTGATCACATCTCATGTGACATTTGAGATTACTTAATTTTTGATTAAAATAAATTTAAAATTAGATCCAAATACTTTAGAACCTTGGCTCTGATACTAGTTGAAGGAAAATCCTAATTTTTTGGACCAGGTTCGTTCAGATCTGATCGGATCAAGAGATATATTTCAAAATTTTTTTCTTTAATTTAAATCAGATATGAGATATTTTAGATCTAATTATTAATATTATAATCATTAAAATAAAAAAAGATAAATTAAATTAGATTTAATTTATCTTGATGTAGGGTAATCTTATTACCCGTTGATGATCCTGTAAGTAGCAGAAGGTTCTGGATCTAGCCACGCATGTGCCTGGCCTCTACTAGTATCCACTCAGGTTGGATCTAGAGATTCTCTTCTTTTCTATCACATCTCCAAAAATCAGTTCTGAATTTGATTTGGAGGATCTTCAAAATACCTTTCGAAGATCAGCAGTTATCCTTTGTAGCAGTGCAACCTTCTAGCTTTCTATCGCCTTTCTCTCATCTGGATTGCACCAACTTGGATCCCAAACTACTTTGGACATGGAGAGGAGAGGGAGAATATGGGCTTGGCATGGAGGAGGAGGAGAGAATCAATCTTGGGGCATGGCAATTTTCAATTGCCTCTTGAGTTGGGCGTAGGGTCTTATTTATAGACTATGCGTGATCCAACTCCTCTTCTTCCCAACCAATCACAACCCTTTGTGAAATTAGATCTAAAACTGATTGGTGGAAATAGAGTCCCTTGGATTCCTCCTTAGATGGTGCCTAAGACCAGTCAAAGTTGGTTCTTAGGAGAAGTTTAATCGGAATCCAAAAAGGAGATGGAGTCCCTATCCAATAGGGACTCCTGGGCGCCTCCAGCTTGGGCACACACCAAGGGTGGTGTGCGCCCTCCTCTTTGCCAGGTTCTGGTAGGGGACAAGCCCCCACCAGCTCTTCAATAGGTGTGTGACATATGGACAGAAGTCAAAGTATCAATGGTCAACATTTGACCAATCAAAGATCAACTTTTGACCAAAGTCAAAGGACAAGAAATGACAGGTGATAAAAAATGGCAGGTTTTGTCTTACAAAATAAGACAACCCTTTTCTGACTTGGATAAGCTCCACATAGACCAAGTGAAGGTCTCTGATCGAGCACAAACTTTTTTGGCTCAGTCAGGACAACTATTTATGATAGTAAAAGAAGAACATTAGGTTCAATCGAGTGCTAGCATGATTTTCTTGATCCTAATTGAATCTTATTCAGATGAATTAAACTAGATTAGTTCAATTGATGATCACCAGATTTAAACCCTTGTTTGTGTGATCCAGTTAGGTTTAGTTCTATATGATAATAGGATATGTCATGATCTCTATCATCGACATCATCAAAATTTCTTTTGATGGCTCAGAACTCTTCTGATTCAAACAGCTAGAATGATCGATCATCTAAATCATTCTAATTGCTCCCAAAATCCACCAATGACACCTAGCAGTATATGATGGCAATCCATCAGAGCTGAATGCGAACCTCTTAGTGTAGCTACCTGTGTGATTAAGTTCTTCTATCTTGAGCTCCGATCAGATTTGGGTTAAGGTAAACTCGTCAAACCCTAGTCTCTGTCATATTATGTAATCATTCAATTCAAGTCCGATGTGAAAACCTAAATAGAAACTTTTTCTATTATTTCACTCTGCCATGAACATGGGCTTTTGGACTTGATTCTCATGATCATCATAGGGCTGCTCCTCTACCACTGAGGTAGATAGATTCCATCTTGATGCAATCCAGTTCCTACAATGAACATGCTATAGCCAACATACACCTCAGGATTTCGAATGGCTAGAAGATGGAGTTATGATGTAGTCAAACTATAACACTTCAAGGTGAACTGCCGATGCACCTCAGGTCAAAGAATCAGATACACCACTGCAGCATGGAGTCAGTCATTGACGAAAAGGTAGACTTCCTAATGACTACTCGAGGTGGTCATGCTCAGTGTCCTCATTCTCTAATGAGTATCTGTACTCTCACTCCGGTGTCTCCATACCATAGACTCAAGACTCATTTACTAAAGAGAAGTGATTATACACCAACCTTCCGGATTAATCACCATCCTCATAATGATCCTATGGTCGGAAGCATTTTATGAGTTAATAATGATTATTCATGTCTTAAATTTTCAACTCTTGAAAATATGAATTATCATTACCATTAACTCAAAGGATGTATCATAGACACTAAATACACATATGTGATAGAAAATAACCCATTTTATTGATTATAGTCAAAATTATAATTTTGCCCTTAGAAGTATATTACAAGTGTCAGTCAATTCTGGCTTCTAGGGTATATATATCTAACATTAATATCCCAATGATATGCCTCACTAATGCTCTACTGAATATCAATACCCATTTTGAAAACTACTTTAGTAAAATTCAAAACTCTAAAGTTAAAAGGTATCTAAAATTAAATCTTTTCTTTAATCGAGGACGAGCAAAGCTTAAGTTGGGGGTGTGATAAGAAACATAAATTTATCAATAAAAATATTAATTTATTAATTAATTTATATTTATTTTTAAAAATTAATAATTAATTTAAATATATTTTTAAGAAATTAATATTTTATTAATTAAAAAATTAATTAAAAAAATAAAAATTAAAAATAAAAAATTATTATTAATAAAAAGAGCTTATTTTTTTAGTCATAATAAAATAAGTTTGAAGCAAATCGAAGCTAAAATTGATTAGATATAAATTTTTAAGAAAAAAATTAAAATAAAAAAAGTGGCTCAATCGGCTCATCATGCCAAGCCACAAAGCCAACACAAGTCGGCACGCCGTCCAAGCTGACTCAGCCATAGAAGCTGCCTATTGGTCCATGAAATTAGGTGTGGACCGCCAACTCAGCAACATTCGGCCAATCACAGCCTGCCACGTGGTGGACCAAGACGCTAAAGGGTCTACAGGAAATTCATCACGATGTACAGGGATAAAATGATAAATTCACATGGCAAAGCACATGCTGATTGGTTGTGGCTAATGGTGCACTCGGTCCAGGTGGTCCACATGAACAATAATGATATGAGCGTGCGGTCCAGATTGATGCCGATGAAGATCCAATGGCTAGTGCTCTTTCTTGTTTTGATTCAATTTTCCAGCTCTCCCTGATCACGATCTAATGGTTCTAGGCACTCCAAATATCAATCCAACAGCCTATAAGCTTTTAGATGTTGATCCAATGGTAGACGAAAGATTCTGACTTGATTTAAACTCCCTATGCATGATCTGACAGCCTAAACTCGCCTAAGTGTTGATCCAATGGTCCATAGAGCTCTTGACTCGATTAAAATACCCAGTTCATGATCCAACGGTTGAAAAATCTCCATCAAGCACGATTGGATAGTCCACATTCAATCCAACTTGATCTGAGCTTCCAATAGTGGTTTTTTGGCAATTTTGGAACCTTTTGATTCCCATCTGATGGCTAGACTTCATCTAAGAGAGCAGAATTCATCCAGATGCTATTTTAATCCAAATTTCACTCGAATTTCTCTATATTTTGATGATTAAAATGACCCTTACTCCCATATTACCTGCAACAAGGATCTCCACCCCTCCTAACTCTATTTAAAGGACTTCAGGCCTCCAAATCAAAGCATCTTCGTTCATGGGAAGGAGTTTGGTAAAGGTTAGAGCCATGCTCGGGTTAGAGGCTGCTTCAATGTAACGAGTGCTGCGAAGAAGAGCTGACTTCTATACCATCTCAACACTGACGTCGATTTAAGATCAAGATCAGCTATTTTTATTTTTTTTTAATTGTATATATTTAAATTATGAACTTTTAAATTAATATAAGTTTATTTTTATGCTCTATAAATTTATTATCTTTATTTTTATTATAATTTAATTTCTATACTTTAATTATTGCCTTTTATTTTATTATAAGTAGATGTTAAGATCTAACTAGTAGATCTTAGTACCAACTTTAATTTTTTGCATCATTTAATTTTTGCTTTTCATTTTTAATTTTACTTTTTGACTATAATTCTTTTTTCAAATTTTTTTTTTATAAAAAATCAAAAATTTTAAAACTAATACACTACCTTCTCTATGGATTTGATCCGACTCACTACTTTCTATCTATTTTTAATCAATTTAAGAAGTCAAAATTAAACTGATAAACATGGTGTTCTAACAACAACATCATGTTCTGATCAAATTTTTAGCACTATTATCGGGAAAGGCAAGAATGTTAAATTTTTTTGATTTCTTTATAAAATAATTATAAATAAATTTTTAATTTTTTTAATTTTTTGTAAATAGTGATTACTAACTTTTTCTTCTTTATTTTATAGAAAAAAGATAGAAAAAAAGAAAAAGAAGGAAACGAACCAAATTAGGGCAAGGAGGAAGCTTCTAATCCTGCTTGATGAGATCAATTCTAACCCTTGATTTTTTTTATTATTTATTTTATTTTTATATTAATCTAAAAATTATCCACTTAAACCTAATTAAAAGCTACATGACAAGATTAGAAATCCTAATTGCTTAGAGCATGCATCATATTAATTTTATTTTTATTTTCTTTTGGTGATTGCTAAAAGTAAGGTAATCTTTTCATAATATAATTAGTTGCATACATCTAGTTTAAATTGCATAGAACCCCTTGTTTGAAAAATTTTTTATGCATATTCATATTAAATCAATTTAAGGTTACAACCTATTAAACAAGATAAGATGGAGATTTGATCATCCTTTCTTAGCCCACAAACAACCAACTAGCATTCTGCATTGACCTAAGTCTTTAATTTTAAAATCAATTAGACATCGATCCTATGAACTCGAGCTTATTATGACAAGAAATTCTAAAAGTTGGACTAGATTAGGTTAGTCAACTTGACTGATATATAAGCCAAGTGGGTCATGGATGATTGAGCCAGAAGGAAGGTAGTTTATAATTGGTTCCTTTAGCTTACCTGATCAAGCACAATTGATATCTAAGGCAAGCAATGAGGGCTCCCATCAATCTTATACTTCCCTAGCCAGTTGATTGGCTGATCTTACACTTAGAGGGCTTGAAGGTGACCCTAGCAGTTAGGAGCAGTCCAGATCTAGAACAATCCTTGGTTAGGATTATTTGCCTAATTTGATTGCTAACCAATATTAAATCTAATTAAATCTAATTTTTTTCTCTCTTCTTAGTTCTAGGACTCCTTAGGATTTCTTCTTTAGAACTCTTTTCTCTTTCTTCTCCTTTTCTCCTCTTCTCTTTCAAAAAAAATAAATTAAAATAAATTAAAAATAATAATAATTAATAATTAGATAATAAAAATAGTAAAAAATTTAATAAAATAAAATAAATAAAAATATAAAAAAATAAATAAAATTATAATAAAATAATAAAATCATTAAAATTTTAAAAAAAATATAATAATAATAATATAATAATATAATAATAAATAATAAATAATTTAAAAAAAATTAAATAAATAAATAAATAATATAAAATTATAAAAATTTAAAAATAATAAAATAATAAAATAATATAAATAATAAAAAAATTTTGAACCATACATTAGGATTGCACTAATATATACATGGTAGAAAATTGTTTTATCTGATCTAGTTGAATAAAATTGAATGGTTGAATTATATTAAACCTAATAATCAAATAACTAAAAATTTTAGAGAACCACCTAGACAGATGAAGAAATATTTTATTTTTTTTACTTATAATCCATCGACTTATATCCAAATACATGATATCCATGCCATCCACTATGAGATCAAGCCAACCACAATCCAGATGCTCCCATCTTTCTATGGAAACACCAATGAAGATCTACATAAGCATCTAAAGGAATTCTTAGAAATCTGCTCTATGGTGAGGATTCAAAATTTGACTGAGGATGCCCTTAGACTAATTTTATTCTCCTTTTCATTGAAAGACAAAGCCAAGTATTGGCTAGGCATAATAGGAAGATTAATTAAAACTTAGGCTGAATTGCAAAGTAAAATTTTTAAGAAATTTTATTCCATAGACTGAACTAACACCATGAGGCGAGCTATCATTGAATTTGCTCAGCTTCTAGGAAAATAAATTCATGAGTCATGAGAGAGACATAAGGAACTTATTAGAAAATGCCCACACCATGGACTATCTGAGTGGTAAATAGTTTAAGCTTTCTATGAGTGTTTAGGATACCATTATAGATAGATAGTAGATGCATCTTATGGAGGTGCATTCATAAGTAAAAGTGAGAATGAAGCCTATGCTTTATTTGAAATCCTGAGTAGAAACTTAATCAAGCGTGCTTCATTATCTTTCTACCAAACCTGGGTAGGGATTCATAAATATCCAGAATCCAGTCCTAAAACTGACTTGAATCTGATAGATAAAGTTGACTTTCTTGCCTAGAAATTAGATCAATCCCTAACCCTAGGTCAACAATCTCCTGCACATTTCACATCATTTTCTAATTATCAGAAGATTTATTTAATCTATGCTAGTCCAATCCATTATGTGAGTGAATGTCCCATGGCTGCACAGTCTCCATCTTTTATCCAAGGGCAAGTTCAAACTACACAAAGCTACTCCAAGTTGATTAATGATCCTTTTTCAAATTCGAATAATCCAGATTGGAGGAACCATCCTAATTTTTCTTGGATATCTCAACAGACTCAGGCTCAAATCTAAATTCTATCTGTTTATCAAAATAGACCCTAATATCAAAATTATGCCTATAATAGTGATCAGTCTAGTCAGTCTTCTCAGTCATTGCATTATCATCACCATCATATCCACCTCCTCAACAGACTAATCTAGCTGACGATAGATTTAACCAACTTCTATAATTAATTTTGAATCAATAATAATTAATTCTAACTCAACAGCAATCTATCGCTAGGCTAGAGGCCCAAATAGGATAATTAGCTGAGTCTAATATGAGGAGAGAACTAGATCAATTACTGAACCAATCAAATCTTATAAACAACCCAACCATCTGGATCTAATTATCAATCTATTATTCCACCTAGGAATTCTTAATTAGAGAATGCCAAAGTAATTCCTAAACTAAAAAGTCATAGGATTCTTATGGGCACATACCAAGACCAAGTGAGAGAGGCTAGTACTGATACTAGCCAAGATGAAAATTTAGAGGATCAAGTTAAAACTGAAGCTAACCGCATAGAAGAACCTGAGCCCGAAACTGGTAGTGATGTTGGTTCTAGTTTAAATGAGACAGATAAAGGAAGAAAAGAGAATAGATGATTTACCTAAGACTTATAAACCTAAAATCCTATTCTCTTCAACCCTAGAAGCTGGTTCTTCTTACAAAAATCAAGAGGCATGTAATGAAGTGTCAATGAAGTTATTTCATCAAGATCATAAATTTATCTCTATAATTAAAGCCATCTTTAGTCATCCTTCCGGTACCCATTGAATTAAATTTATCTCCTAATCCAAAAAATCAATATATGAGCATTTTAGAAGAACAAATAGGAGAAATTCTTGACAAACAAGGGACTGAGAATAGGATTACAAATTATATTCTCATAATTAACAATAAATATATCAATAATAGGATAACAAACTATCTTCTTGAGATTGACAATCTAAAATCATTGGAATTTGTCAATCCAATATTTGACACAGGATAGTAAGTTGCATTGTGTTTGGCTGAAAATAGTAAACTTAGCGCTTGTTGCGAGGCAACCCAATATTTAATTTTCTTTCATCTAATTTATTTTTTTAGTTTACTTTTTTTAGATTATTTTGAATAAGTTGGAGGGAGACCCAAATTTTCAAAGGCACTTGCTGGACCATCAAAAATACATTGAGTTAGGTGTATTCTTTTTTTCTTTATTACATCATTTATTTTTTCTTCTCCATTGAGGACAATATCGATTAAGTTGGGAGAGAGAATAATAATATATATATATAATTTTTAAAGTTCTAGAGAAGAAGTTAATATTTAGTATTTAGACACCTGATTATGCTTAAGAATCGAATTGAACTAAGTATTTTTTTTAAAAAATAATGCACAGATCAGAGAATTTGTAAGATATTAAGAGACCAAGTATTAAGAAAATTCAATAAAAAGTTAAGTCTAGAATATAAATTTTTTTTCTTTGAGCATTTCTAATTTTTTCTACTAGCATCAAAGAAGAGACTATATTTTATGGACTTGTGTAGGATAACTATATGTTTCTTCATATTAAAAATTAAAATCAAAATAAAATAGTTTCCAAGTACTTCTCATTGAGTAATCGGGCTTCTTTGCCTAAGCAAGCATTGAGTTTTGCATCAAAAGATGGGAAGGATAAAGAAGCTCGTTGTAAAGCTAGTCTTAACTCATAGCCTATTTAATTCAAGTTAGTAAGCTCAAGGGATATTTTATATCTAGTACCCTAATGCCAATTGGTTTGGGAGTTATTGGCCTAAGACTCACTACATGGATCAAATAGAAAGCTTAAGAGGTTAAGGTACTTAATAGTGGTATAATGTTAAAAAAATAAAAAAATAAAAAAATATATATTAATTTTTTACTGAGTAATTTGGTCTCGTTGCCTAAGTAAGCAATGTTATTCGCATCAAAAAGTAAGAAATATAAATAAAAAATTTAATAAATGAAGGATGGAAGTAGCAATATACTTGTCCATATGAAAGTTTAGATGATTCAGAGATAAAGATAGAAAAAATTTAGAAAAAGTTCAAAAAAATTTACTATTGTTCATTTAATTTTTATATTGATCAGTACTAATATCCTAATGACATGCCTGACTTATACTCTATTGAATATTAATGACCATTTCAAAAACTGCTTAGATAAAAATATTAATTTATTAATTAATTTATATTTATTTTTAAGAATTAATAATTAATTTACATATTTTTAAGAAATTAATATTTTTATTAAATAAAAATTAATTAAAAAATAAAAATAAAAAATAAAATATTATTATTAATAAAAAGAGCTTATTTTTTTTATCATAATAAAATAAGTTTGAAATAAATCAGAGCTAAAATAGACCAGATATGAATTTTTAAAGAAAAAAATTAAAATAAAAAAGAAAATAGCTCAACCAGCTCATCTAGCCAAGCAGCAAAGCCAAGCCAAGCCGGTGCGCCATCCAAGCTGACTTAGCTATAGAAGCCACCCACCGATCCACAAAATCTAGCATGGACCGCCAGCTCAGTAACATTCGGTCAATCACAGCATGCCGTGGACCAAGATTGCTAAAGGGTCTATAGAAAATTCATCACGGCATACAGGGGCAAAATGATAAATTCACATGGCAAAGTGCTGCTGATTGGTTATGACTTATGGTGCACTCGATTCAAGTGGTCCACATGAATGGTAATGGCACAATCATGTGGTCTAGATTGATGCCGATGAAGATCCAACGACCAGGGTTCTTTCCTATTTTGATTCAATTTCCCAGCTCTCCCTTATCATGATTCGACGGTTCCAAGCACTCCAAATATCGATCCAATGGCCTATAAGCTTCTAGATGTTAATCCAATGGTAGATGAAAAATCTTGACTTGATTTAAACTCCCTATGCACGATCTGACAGCCCAAACATGCCCAGGCATTGATCCGACGGTCCATAGAGCTCCCGACTTGATTAAAATACCCAACTCACGATCCAATGGCCAAAAATCTCCATTAGGTATGATTAGATGATCCACATTCAATCCAACTTGATCTAAGCTTCTAACAGTAGTTTTTAGGTAATTTTAGGACCGTTTGATCCCCATCTGATTGCCAGACTTCATCTAAGAGAGCAGAATTTGTCTAGATGCTATTTTAATCCAAATTTCACTCAAATTTCTCCATATTTTGATGATTAAAATGGCCCTTAGTCCAATATTGCCTGCAACAAGGATCTCTAGTCCTTTTAACTCTATTTAAAGGACTCTAGGCCTCTAAATCAAAGCATCTTCAATCATGGGAAGGAGTTTGGTAAAGGTTAGAGCCATGCTTGGGTTAGAGGCTGCTTAAAGACAATGGATGCTATGAAGAAGGGCTAACTTCTATACCATCTTAATGCCGACGCCGATCTAAGATCAAGGTCAGTTATTTTTAATTTTTGTTTCTTTCTTTTTTAAATTTCATGTATTTAAATTATAAACTTTTAAATTAATGCAAAGTTTATTTTTATGCTCTTTAAATTCATGCTCTTTATTTTTATTATAATTTAATTTTTGCACTTTAATTATTACTTTTTATTTTATTTTAAGTAGATGCTAAGATCTAACTAGTATATCTTAGTACCAAATTTAATTTTTTGCATCATTTAATTTTTATTTTTTATTTTTAATTTTATTTTTCAACTTTAATTCTTTTTCTAAATCTTTTTTCTACAAAAATCAAATATTTCAAAACTAAAATACTACCTTCTCTATGGATTCGATCCGACTCACTATTTTTTATCTACTTTTTATTAATTTTAAAATCAAAATTAAATCGATAAATATGGTGTCCTAACGACAACATCGTGCTCTTATCAGAGGGCATGGGGTATAGGTGGCGCAATGATGGAATCCTAATCTTACTAGGATTTCATATTTGACTTAGTCAAATATGGCTCCTTAAAATAAATTAAAATAGAAGTAAATCAACCCAATTAAAATAGGTTCTAATCTAATTAAAAATATAATTAAATATAATTAAAATTGATTAAAATTTAATTTAATTTTTTTAATCAAATTAGAGATTGGGTTGATACAAGTCCTAATTGAATTAGAACTCGTTCTACCTTATAATTGGCTTATCTAATAAACCAATTGGACTTGATCCAATCAAACCCAAATCAAATCTAATAAAATCATATTTAATTAGACTTAATCACATTCCTTTGGCTTAATCAAAATAAGATAATTAGCAATCCAATTATCAATTGATCCTCCTATAGTACTTGCACTAGGTTAAACATCAATCATATTGATCGTTTAACCCTAGAACGATTCTTAATCGTTGATCAACCATCCGATCATATCATGAACTCTCATGTATATGGCCCCATAGGTCTGAACCTAAGCTGGTAGCATAGGAATAAATTTTTATACCAATCGAAATGATCATCTAACAATGGTATCCGATGGCCAAACAGGTTGAATGTTTAAAACAAAATCCTTAGAACTCATGTGGATATAGTTTTTATATAATTCATCCTCTTGATCAAAATACTTGTATGATACCTCAGAGTTCAACTATCAAACCTGATTAGGCTGTCCACATTGTATTTCAAAATATCAAATCCATCTCATGGATTACTCTAGCCAAGGTTTTGCTATATTGAAATACTGTGATACATTCTTCTCGAACTCTTGGATTCGTCGATCACATTTTGATCATGCATAGATCTCACAAGTTGATTGTGCCCAAAAGCCTTCTATTAATAAATCAAAAATTTAGTTAGTCTAGTACCAAAGCATAGTGAGTTGCTTGCAAGTCACTAAGGTGATCTCAGGTGTAAGGGACTTTTATACCTGTATCCCATCAAAGATATTCTCGACAGCAGAATACTCTAGAATTGGTCATGTTCCATGATGATGTATCCTTACATCTCACTTGTATACCATACCAGTGTCTTCACACTCCTTGGTTAAGTGGACAACTAACCTATATGGCATATAGCAACTTATGCTCGATAGATACTATCGTTCTTATTAATAGCCTATCATTTGGTCGTGAACAATTTTAAGGACTAATCGATAAATCCTTTCTTTATCTAAAATAGTCTTAAGGACTTCATCACAGCAATGAAGTTCGTTAGAAGATATAAACTTTATGATAAAAAAATATCAAAATATTTATTATTTATTAATAAATTAATTATAATTATAATATAGATCAACCGTCAATAGGCTGACGATTGGCTTTGGGATACATTTTTCAACTCTCTTTTCTTTTTTGTGGTAGCACTTTTTTACTTTTTAAATATTTTCTTAGCCTCCATGATGCCGAACTCCTTTAGATTTATTATAGGATTCTTCTCTCTTTGTATCTTAACTACAGTTCATCCTACCATTTTCTTATTCTACAACTACTTTACCTTCAAACATCATCCCACTGCCAAAGATTGGTGGTATCTCTCCCCCTAGTTTGGCAAGAAGGGGTTGTTGAAGGGCACTCCTTTCATTCATGACTAGAAAGAAAAATTTTTTCTTGATCTCCTATCCAACCTTAGAATTAGGACTTCCTCCTTGGGGGCACTTAAGAGATTCAATTTGTCGAGCTCCCAGGTAAGAAATATTGAATCTTGATTTTGTCAATAGGCTGAGAAATTATAAGATTCCTTTATTGTCCGAACTTGTTGACAACCAGATTATGTTCAACCTTGGTTTAAGCTCGATCAACCCCAAAGGTACTTATATTCATCTTCTTTTGTTCCTCTTATTTTTCTTCTAACCGCGCTGTTATTATAGAAATGACTCCTAAAGAAATTGAGATGCTATCGAGGGGGCTTTAAGCTCAGAAGAAGAAGAAGAAGGCCCCTAAAGAACCATCCAAATGGGCAAAAATCGGGAACTCAAGCTCCACTGCTCCATCAAAAGGCGTCTCCACCCTAGAAGCCATGATGCCGCTAACGACCTTAAGCCCACCTATCGAGGTCCCTGCTTCAGCTTCTCTCTTTGGAGAGGAAACGAGGAGGAAGAACAAGAAGGTAGTCACCAGAAGGGCCCGACCCCAACAAAATTTAGGGAAGTCTAGTGATGATAGCATTGATTGGGATAATGCTTCCTTTATTGATTGAAGAGTTGTTAAAGCCTTGGTTGATGCATGTGTCCTTCCACACATCATCAAGAGAATTACCCATACCATCATTGATCAGCAGGTCAAGGATTCCCTCGGGGCATATCTCAAGATAGTAATTTCTTTTCTTATTTTTCAAGTTTGATCATGAGTTCTTCAATAGTACAACTGATTTTGTTGCTTGCAAGTCAGCCACCAATTGATCACTAATATTGAGATGATCAATGCTAAGAAAGCCAAGGCCTCAAAAAGCTATAGAGGAGGCCCAAGGATATAAGGCTGAGGTGAGCCATCTCTCGGCCAAGGTTGGGCATCTATAGGAGGTGCTCAAAAAGGAGTAGACATCAATCGACTTGAGGGCAACATTAATCTCAGAAGAAAGAAAGAGAAAGGAGGTCAAGATGAACTCTGCTGAAGAGAAGAGGCAGGTGGCAGAAGAGGCTATTTTCTTCTTCAAGTCTTCAGAAAAGCTAAGGGATATAAAGGTGGCTTTCGCTTAGGAGGTCTTCATCAAAAGATACAGTCTTTGCCAATCAAGGGTTGCATAGAAGTGCTAGAATTGAATCTTGGCTTCTTAATAGAGTAACCTTTTGAGGATGAGATAGAACTTCCTTCGGGCGAAGCTACACTTTTAGGTGCTACCACTAATTCTACCACATCTGGCCCCGTAGGTGCTGAAGATCTGCACTAGCCAAAGCTGCACCAAGCTCCTCTACTACTCCTACAAAGGTCTGAGACCTATGACTATTGTACCCCATTTTCTTTTTCTTTTTATCTCTCATGTATTTGAACATTTTAATTAATGAAAGCAAAATCTTTTCCTTCACTATTTTTCTTTGTCATTATATTTTTATGTGTTAAGTGCAGTCTCCTATTGAAGTTGAACCTCTGCCTCAAAGTTTTCCCTTGAAGGCTCACATAAAAAATTTAGAAAGAGAAGTTTGTCACCTCAAAAGGAAGCTAGGAAAGATAGAAGACAAACTTAAAAAATCAAAGAAGAGTTACGCTGAAGCTACTATTGAAATCAATTACCTCCACTAGTCGTCCAAGCAATTCTTTAAGGAATACACTGCTAAGAAGTACCATCTTAATAAAAAATTAGAATGAGCAATGAAACTTACTAGTGATAAGGCTTGGACTTTGACCACAATGATTTGCTCTCTTGAAACTTAGCTTCATGAAGCAAGAGAGAAGATTGGCCAATTGGAGAAGGATTCAGCTTGGGGCCAAAGTAAGGCAGAATGTGGATTGGATTGGTCGAAAAAAATTTCTAACTTCAAGCAATAACTGAGCAATGCTGAGATAGCATATGACACCTACCAAATCAGCTAGTGTGGGCAGATTGATGAGCTAAGAAAGAAACTCAAGATAGCTAATGCTGAGGTGCCTTGGTTTCATAAATAGTTGATAGATAAAGCTTAGATCGGTCCAAAAGGGGATCCAGAAGAAATTATCTTGGAAAAAAATTATGAGAGACCTTTCGACAATTTATGAAAAGAGTAAGGCAAACTCCTACAGCTCAAGATCCAAATGACTTACAACGAAAGTGCAGTGAGGGACATCGAAGCCAAGTTTGCAGTTTTAAGAAAGAGAATAAGAGAAATGGAAGATGATCTTCAGAGAGCCAAAAAATTACTTGGAGAAGGTTTAGCAACGAGGAGAGATCTTGAAGAAAAAGTTAATGACTTGAAACTGTTAGATATATATGCCCTAGAAGCCAGAATTGGCTAACACTTGTAATACACAACTAAGGGCAAAATTATAATTTTGACTATAAATAATAAAATGAGTTATTTTCTATCATAGTGTGTATTTGAAAGTGTCTGTGATACATCCCTTGAGTTAATGGTAATGATAGTTCATATTTTCAAGAGTTGAAAATTTAAGACATGAATTTTCATTATTAACTCATAAAATGCTCCCGACCATAAGATCATCATGAGGATGGTGATTGATCCAAAATGTTGGTGTACGATCGCTTCTTTAGGATAGATGAATCTTGAGTCTATGGTGTAGAGACACCGGAGTGAGAGTATAGGTATGCGTTAGAGAATGAGGGCACTGAGCGTGACCACCTCGAGCAGTCATAAGGAAGTCTACCATCTCATCGATGATTGGCTTGAAGCTACAGTGGTGTGTATGATTCTTTAATCTGAGATGCATCGATAGTTCACCATGAGGATGTTATAGTTTGACTACACCATAACTCAATCTCCGAGCCATTCGGAACCCTGAGGTGTATGTTGGCTATAGCATATTCATTGTAGGAATTGGATTGCACCGATAGAAAATCTATCTACCTCGGTAGAAGAGGAGCAGCCCTATGATAATCATGAGAATCAAGTCCATAGCCCATGGCCATGGCAGAGTGAAATAATAGAAAAAGTTTCTATTAGGATTTTCACATGGGACTTGAATTGAATGATTAATTCATATGACGAAAATTAGGGTTTGATGAGATCACCTTAACCCTAATCCGATCGGAGCTCAAGATAGAGAAACTTAATCACATAGATAACTACACTGAGAGGTTCACTTTTAGTTCTGATGCGTTGCCATCATATACTACTAGGTGTCACTGGTGGATTTTGGGCGCAATTAGAATGATTTGGATGATCAATCATACTAATTGTCTGAATCAAAAAAATTTTGATCCATCGAAAGGAGTTTCGATGATGTCGTTGATAGAAATCATGACATATCTCATTATCATATAGAACTAAACCTAACTAAGTCACACAAATAAGAATTTAGATCTGAATATCATCAATTGGATTAACCCAGTTTAATTAATTTGAATAAGATTCAATTAGGTTCAAGAAAATCGTGCTAGTACACAATTGAGCCTAATGTTCTTCTTTAACAATCATTAAATATTGTTTCGATTGAGCCAAATATGTTTGGGCTCACTCATGAATCTTTACTTGGTCTAACTAGAGCTTGTCCAGCTTAGAAAAGGGTTGGCTTAATTTATGAGATAAATTTGAGGCAACACCTGCCATTTTCTGTCACCTGCTAAATCTTGTTTTTGGACTTTGGTCAAATGTTGACCTTTGACACTTAAACATCTATCCATATATTATGCACCCATAGGAGAGAGCTTTGACTCTTATCCCCCTACTAAATAGCAGAAAGACAAGGGGTGCATGCCTAGGGAGGCATTCACCCAAAGTGGATAAGGATTGGAGCCCCATACCAATGAGACTCTAATTGCTTCATGCATTCAACTTGGGTGGCGCCAAAGAGTCATCTTTGACCAGTCTTGGTGTCACCTAAGGAGGTTTCTGATGGACTCTAATCTAATTGGATTAGATGATGTCATCCCACCAATCAAATTTAGATCTGATTGCACAAAGAGCCATGATTGATCGGGATGATGTGGCATTGCATGGTGCAGCAGGGTCTATATAAACCTTATCTGTGCCTAGGATTTAGAGCTTCTACCCTTTGCCCATGCCACATCGCCCCTCTTCCTCCTCCTCCATGCCATCCTTTGATCCTCTCTCTCCTCTCCATGCTTAAGAGGCTTTGGGCTTGAGTTTGGTGTGATCCAAGCAAGAGAAAGACGACAGGAAAGGAAGAAGGCAGCACTGCTACAAGAGATAACAATTGATCTTCAAAAGGCATTTTGAAGATCTTTAAGATCAGATCTAGATCTAACTTTTGGAGCATAGATTGAGAAGAAGAAGAACTCCAGATCTTGCTTGAGTGGATATCAGTAGAGGTCAGGCGATTGCGTGGCTACATCCAGAACCTCAGGCAAATAGCAGGATTATCATAGGATTATTGGATTACCCAATATAAAGATATAATTCAATTAGATTTATTTTATTTTATTAGATTGATAAAATTAGATCTAATCTAAGAAAATTTTTTTTGAAATATCCTTCTTGATCAAATTAGATCTGAATGAACCTGCATCAGAAAAATCAGATTTCTCCCTTCAACTAGTATCAGAGCCAGGTTCTATAATTAATTAGATCTAATTTTAATATAGTTTTGATATGATAATTAGATGATTTTAGATTTCACATTAGATGTGATTAGATCTAAAATTAAAAATTAAGAGAATTAAATAATCTACACATAAGATGTATGAGATGCATGACTAGACTAGGAATAGTTGTTTTATGTGTAGTCTAGGATGATCATAATTTTAATTTGATTAATTATAATTATTAGATCTATTTATTTATTATTTTTTTAATATTATAATTATTATAATTAGATTTAAAAAATAAAAAATAATGTTATTTAATTTTGTTCATATAAGATATGATAGATGCATGTTTAGACTAGTTGTAGAATAGTTCTACAAAATTATCTTGAATAAATTTAATTTGATATTATCAAATTTAAATTTTATTTTTAGATATTTATGATATAATTTAGATCTAAAAATATGCATGATATGATACATGAGATGTATGCAAAATATGTTTTTAATTTAGATCAATTTTATATGTGATATATATGTAGATCTAACTAGTTTTGTAGATTTATCATGTTTATGATTAAGGCATTCCCCTTGACCGTTCGATCATAAGAATAAAATAGGATTTAAACGCCCTCTCCTACCATTCGATGGGGTGTTCTTATGATGTGTAGGGGTGCTACGCGTTCATCCTTAATCAAAAATCAAAAACTTATTTTCTACAATTTTCATGGACCCCAAACTTAATTAAGAATTAAGATTATGAAATATGTTAGGTCTAAAATTGAGAATTTTTAGATCTAAGATATATTCATAAAATTGGGTTCGGACTTGGATAGCTCAATTAGGTCTAGCAGTTGATCAAACTAAATCAAGAGTTGGTTAGATGGGATCAAGAGTGCATAAATTGACCAGCCTAATAGAATTAAGTCTAGGTTAAGATTGAGTCACATGAGTGATCGATTAAGCTAAGACCTAATTAGGCTCAGTGGTTAGAGTATGAATTGTAGGCTAACCCGATTGGTTCTGGCTCAACAATTTGGTATCTAAGGTAAGTTTGGTAGATACGATTGATTGATTTTTAATTGGAAGCTACTCGACTCGAATGCATTCTTATCGAGTTAATGGCATATCCCTTCCATCGATCTCACTTACTTGGCCATATTTGTCGGCTCGATCATGATCTAAGGTGGCAAATAATTTGAGCTAACCCATGCCACTAGGTTAGTCATAATGGTTATAGCTATGTCAAATCAAGTTTAAAGAGATCTAAATCAAATCTTTCTAAGAAAAGATTAAGTCTAAGGTCTTCCACCATTATAGATATACGGGCCCTTCCAGGGGTTGATTGTTCTCGACTGATCAGAGTGGTTCAGTTGCACCAAAAAGATGCAACCATGTCTATTAGGCATTGGATGCTATGGACTGGAGGATGGATTGGGCTAAATATTTCAGATACGGTGAGAGATCCAATTAGAAATTCAATCTATGCAAATGATAGGTCTGACTTAACTAAGGAGTGAATCAATATTTTGGGCATGATGAGATTCATGAATTAGAGACCAAGCTTGGGTGCACCATGATTAGAGAATCATTAGACAAGAGTTGTTCACTCATTGGATAATCCATCACCAATAACTATTAGGTGAGGTGATGAGTCAGTTGGTGGGACTGCACCATCCACTAGAAATCATTAATCGTAGAAATTTTTGCATCTCTATAAAGGGAGTGTAGGGATCTGAGAAAATAGTGGGAGCTAATTTATTTAAAAATCAAACTCCTAAATAAATTGTTTAAGTCTTAATTACAAAATCTAACTAGAAACTTTGACTCTCTATCGAAAAATATCTGCATCCAATCCACTAGCCCATATCCTGAACACTTATAGACTGATCGGATCTAATTACAAGGATTGGCTTCAAAACTTCAAAATCATTTTGGGTTCTGAGAAGCTAACTCATATTGGACCAGGATCCCCCCACCTTACCAGCCTATCCATCCGCTGAATAGAGAGCATCTTTTGATAAATGGATGGATAAAAATAATAAGGTCAGATACTACATGTTGGACTTGATGTCTGATGAGTTTCAGTGCCAACATGAAGATATCAAGACTGCCAGCCAAATGTTGGCTCACCTACAAGAGTTTGGTGAACAGAGTTGCATAGCCAAATATCAGATCACTAAACGACTATTTAAGGCTAAAATGCATGATGGATAGTTAGTCTAAGGTCATTATCTAATGATGATCAAGAACTTGGAAGAGCTTGAGAAGCTCAGAGTGAAGTTAGATCAGGATCTGCAGAATGACATAATTCTACAATCCTTGACTGATGCATATGGGCAGTTTATCATGAACTACCATATGCATAAACTTCTGAGTACTCTGACCGAGCTTATGAACATGCTGGTTACTACTGAGCTTTCTATGAAAGGTTCTAAAGGCTCAGTACTTGCTATGAAATGGACTTCTTCCAAGAGAAAGTTTTTTGGAAAGAAGAAGAAGTCTATGAAAGGGCAGAAGATGGAAGGTGAAAAGAAAATGAAGGTAGAGCTGAAGAAGAAGGCCGCTTATAAAGAAAAGTATTTCCATTATAATACTGATAGCCACTGGAAGCAGAATTGCCCTATATACCTGGCCACCCTAAAAACTAAGGAGATGGGTTCTTCTGAAGGTATGCTCGTTATTGAATCTAACATTATGATTTCTTCTGCATCCAGTTGGGTGCTTGACTCTGATTCTAGTGCTCATTTATGCACTTCCATGCAGGATCTTGAGGATAGCAGAAGGCTGAGAGATGGTGAGATAATCCTACATGTCGAAAATGGAGTAAGAGTTACTATTGTGGCCGTGGGAATCTACCCTCTTTGACAACCATCTGGCTTAGTTTTAGTATCTAGGGATTATTATTTTATGCCTATTGCAAGCAGGAATTTGATTTCTGTTTCATGTTTAGCACAAGAAGGCTATGTAATTAATTTTCTTAAGGACTATTGTAATATTCTTTATGAAAAAAATAAAATTACAAGTGGTTTCCTCATTAACAGTCTCTATCAGTTACAAATTGATGTATCTATTTTTAATATCGAGCAAAATGTGAATGCCATAAGATCAAAATGACCTAAGGATAATCCAAATGATAGGTATCTATGGAACCTAAGACTAGGTTATATAGTAGAAGATAGGGTTAACAAATTAAAGAAAATCGGACTATTGAGTCCGTTGACTTTAGAGTCATATCCAATTTATGAATCATGTCTTCATGGCAAAATAACCAAACTCTCTTTTGTAGGACATGGGGAAGGGCCATGGATCTACTTGCCCTAGTACATACTGATGTGTGCAGCCCATTTGATGTGCCGGCTAGAGGCAACTTTGACTACTTCATAACCTTAATTGATGATTTTTCTCGGTATGGGTATGTGTATCTTGTACAACATAAGTCTAAAGCTTTTGAAAAGTTCAAGAAATTCAGACATGAAGTAGAAAAGCAAACTGAAAAACTCATTAAGATTCTTCGATCAGATCGAGGAGGTGAATACCTTAGTCGAAAATTTTTGGACTATCTCAAGCAAAATGGCATAATCTCTCAATGGACTCCACCCGGAACATCTCAACTCAATGGGGTTTCAGAATGGAGGAACTAGACCCTATTAGATTTGGTCTGATCCATGATGAGCTTCACAGATGTTTCTGATTTTCTTTGGAGACATAGTCTGTTAACTGCTATAAATATACTGAATAGGGTTTTCTCTAAAATCGTTCCTACCACACCATATGAGATTTAGCATGGTAAGAAATCAAGTCTGAGTCATCTCAAAATTTTGGGTTGTCCGGCTCATATCGAAAGACAACAAGTGGACAAGTTAGACTTTAGGTCCTTTAGAGCTCAATTTATAAGATATCCTAAAGAGTCATTAGAATATTATTTCTATATTCTAGAAGACCATAATGTGATTGTGAGTCGACATGCCATCTTTTTTGAAAAATAGTTTATTCAAGATAGCGGCATTGGAAAGTAGATCAAGCTCGAGGAGAAAGTCTCACAAGAGCAACGAGCTAAGGACCCTATGGAACCAAATCAGGTTGAGCCAATACAATCACTACCTCCTCCACCTCGTAGATCAAAAAGGGTTTCCCATCCTCATGAGAGATACTTAGGTACTATCTTAAAGAAAGTAGAGAAAATATTCCTCATAGTCAATGGGGTTCATGGTGATGATCCCAAAACTTATGACGAGATGATATCGGACATCGACTCTGAGAAATGGTTAGAGGTAATGAAGTCAGAAATTGACTCGATGCACTCAAATCAAATCTAAATCTTGATAGATCCATCAGAAGGTATAGTACCTATTGGGTGTAAATGGATCTATAAGAGAAAGATTGGTGCAGATGGAAATGTGGAGACATTCAAAGCTAGATTAGTGGCAAAAGGTTATAGTCAGTGTGAATGCATTGACTATCAGGATACCTTTTCGCCAGTAGTTATGCTAAAATCCATCCGCACATTGCTTGCTGTTGTAGCCTATTTTGATTATAAAATATGACAAATGGATGTGAAAATGGCGTTCTTAAATGGATACCTTGAGGAACATATCTATATGTAACAGCCGCTAGGTTTTACATCTAGTAAAGCAGATCATAAAGTATGCAAGCTGCAAAGATCCATATATGGACTTAAGCAAGTATCTCGGAGTTGAAATACTCATTTTAATGATGTGATCAAATTATTTGGTTTCATCAAAAATGAGGAGAAATCATATATTTTTAAAAAGGTCAGTGGGAGCACTATTGTCTTCCTCATACTGTACGTGGATGATATCCTCCTTATTGAAAATGATATTCCTATATTGACCATAGTTAAAATGTGGTTATCTAAAGAATTCTCCATGAAAGATCTAGGAGAAGCATCCTTCATTCTAGAAATTAAGGTCTATAGAGATAGACCAAATAGAATGCTAGATCTTTCATAGAAGATGTACATAGAGGAAGTGCTAAAGAGGTTTAGCATGAAAAACTCTAAGAGGGGATTTGTATCCTTCAGGCATGGCATTCATCACTCCAAGAAAATGTGTCCCAACACACCAGAGGAGATTGAACGCATGAGCAAGATCCCTTATGCTTCAGCAATAGGGAGCCTCATGTATGCCATGTTATGTACACGACCTAATATAGCCCATGCTGTGAGTGTCACGAGCAAATATTAGTCGAATCCAGATAAAGAATACTGAACTTCTGTGAAATGTATCCTTAAGTACTTAAGAAGAACTAAGGATATATTGTTGGTTTTTGGTAATGGAGAACTCCAAGTCTAGGGGTATATGGACTCAGATTTTATGTCTGATATAGATGATCGAAAGTCGACATCTGGGAGTCTATTTGTATGTAATGGTGGTACCGTCAGTTGGAAGAGTTCCAAGCAGATAGTGATAGCAGAATTTTATCATGAAAGTAGAGTACATCATTGCGTTAGAAGCTACGAAGGAGACATTCTGGTATAAGAAATTCACCATAGAGATCGGAGTGATGCCATTGGATGCCATTTCTCTGTACTGCGACAACAATGGTGCCATAGCCCTTGCTAAGGAGCTGAGGTCTCACCAAAAATCCAAGCACATCGAGAGGCGATACCACCTTATCCATGATTACCTCGAGAAAGGTAATGTCGACGTCAAGAGAGTCGACTCTACAAATAATGCGGCAGACCCACTCACAAAACCGTTGGATCAGTAGAAAATCGAAACCCATCTTAAGAAGATGGGACTTAGATTTGTTGCCAATTAGCTTTAGGTCAGGTGGGAGTTTGTTTGGTATGTGTGCCCTAGAAGTCAGAATTGGTTAACACTTGTAATACACATCTAAAGGCAAAATTATAATTTTAATTATAAATAATAAAATAGATTATTTTCTATCATAGTGTGTATTTGAAAGTATCTGTGATATATCTCTTGAGTTAATGGTAATGATAGTTCATATTTTTAAGAGTTGAAAATTTAAGACATGAATTTTCATTATTAACTCATAAAATGCATCCGACCATAGGATCATCATAAGGATGGTGATTGATCTGGAAGATTGGTATACGATTGCTTCTTTAGGATAGATGAGTCTTGAGTTTACGGTGTAGAGACATCAGAGCAAGAGTACAGGTACTCGTCAGAGAACGAGGGCACTAAGTGTGACCACCTCGAGTAGTCATTAGGAAGTCTATCTTCTCATCGACGATTGGCTCGAAGCTGCAGTGGTGTGTCTAGTTCTTTGACCTAAGGTGCATCGGCAGTTCATCTTGAGGGTGTTATAGTTTGACTATACCATAACTCGATCTCTTAGCCATTCCGAACCCTGAGGTGTATGTTGGCTATAGCATGTTCATTATAGGAATTGGATTGCATCGATAGGAGATCTGTCTACCTCGGTAGAAGAGAAGCTACACTATGATGATCATGAGAATCAAGTCCATAAGTCCATGGCCATGATAGAGTGAAATAATAGAAAGAGTTTCTATTAGGATTTTCATATTGGACTTGAATTGAATGATTAATTCATATGATGGAAATTAGATTTTGACGAGATCACCTTAATCCTAATCTGATCGGGGCTCAAGATAGAGAAACTTAATCACACAGGTAATTGCACCGAGAGGTTCGCTTTCAATTCTGATGGGTTGCCATCATATACTGCTAGGTGTCACTGATGGATTTTGGAAGCAATTAGAATGATTTGGATGATCGATCATACTAATTGTCTGAATCAGAAAAGTTCTGATCCACCGGAATGAGTTTCGATAATGTCGATGATAGAGATCATGATATATCTCATTACCATATAGAATTGAACCTAACTAGATCATCCAAACAAGAGTTTGAATCTGGATATCATCAATTGGACTAACCCAGTTAAATTGATTTGAATAAGATTCAATTAGATTCAAAAAAATTGTGCTACCACATGATTGAGCCTAATGTTCTCCTTTAACAATCATTAAAAGTTGTCTCGACTAAGCCAAATATGTTTGGGCTCACTTAGGAATCTTTACTTGATCTAACTAGAGCTTGTCTAGCTCAGAAAAGGGTTGTCTTAATTTATGAGGTAAATTTGAGACAACACCTGCCATTTTCCATCACCTTCTAAATTTTGTCTTTGGACTTTGGTCAAATATTGATCTTTGATACTTAGACATCTACCCATGTGTCATGCACCCATAGGACAGAGCTTTGACCCTTGTCCTCCTACTAAATAGTAGAAAGACAAGGGGTACATGCCTAGGGTGGCATGCACCCAAAGTGGATAAGGATTGGAGTCCCATATAGATGGGATTCCAGTTGCTTCATGCATTCAAATTGGGTGGCGCCAAAGAGTCATCTTGACCAGTCTTGGCGCCACCTAAGGAGGTTTGTGAGGGACTCTAATCTAATTTGATTAGATGATGCCATCCTACTAATCAGATTTAGATCTGATTACACAAAGAGCCATGACTGGTCGGGATGATGTGGCACTGCATGGCGCAGCAGGATTTATATAAACCCTATCTACACCTAGGATTTAGAGCTTCTTCCCTTTGCCCATGCCACATAGCCGCTCTCCCTCCTTCTCAATTTCATCCTTTGATCCTCTCTCTTCTCTCCACACGCAAGAGGCTTTGGGCTGGAGTTTGGTGCGATCCAAGCAAGACAAAGGCGACAGGAAAGGAAGAAGGCAGCACTGCTGCAAGAGATAAGAGCTGATCTTCAAAAGGCATTTTGAAGATCTCTAAGATCATATCTAGATCTAATTTTTGGAGCACAGATTAAGAAGGAGAATATCCCAGATCCTGCCTGAGTGAATACTGGTAGAGGCTAGGTGATTGCGTGGCTACATCCAGAACCTCAAGCAAACATCGGGATCATCATAGGATAATTGGATTACCCAATATAAAGGTATAATTAAATTAGATTTAATTTATTTTATTTTATTTTATTAGATCAATAAAATCAGATCTAAGAGTCTTAGATCTGATCTAAGAGGAAAATTTTTGAAATATCCCTCTTGATCAAATCAGATCTGAACGAACCTGCATTGGAAAAATCAGATTTTTTCCTTCAGAAACATGCTCTTATATTAGCTAGAGCCGGTAGTTTGAAGTTTGACTTCGAGTAGGACTCTAGTATTTCTTTCTCCTTTTTTTTTTTATAATCGGTCTTGAGGACCTATGTAAAGAATTTTTAATTTCAGTGGAACAATGTTTCTTTAAATTATCCCCTTAAGCTATATCTTAGTCTGATGCTTGTTGTTTTCTTCATTTTCTTATTATGCAAGATATTAATGCCATCTTAAAACAATAGCCTTTGCCCAATACCTTGTACATCTATCCTCCTTGTTTATGAACAAAGGTCCTTGGACTTAATTGGAAGCAAATTTTTCTCTAGAAATTTTCAGACCTATGGTTAACCTCCCATTTAAGAACCAAAAGCCTTCGAACCTCTATGAGGGTCCTCATCCACATTAGGATAAGGTCCTCCCATTCCTAACATGGTTGGTTATTATCCTTGTTAGGATGAGGTCCTCCTCCTATTCCTAATAAGATTGCCAGGGCATAAAAGGACTGTTGCAAGGACCTCTCTTCATTACCTCTTGTTTAAGAACTGGAGGTCTTCAATCCCTTGTAAGAGTTTTTATCCATATTAGGACGAGGTTCTCTTCCTGTTCTTGATGTGGTTAGCTATTATCCTTGTTAGAATAAGATCCTCCTTTTATTTCTACCAAGATTGCTGGGCACAAAAGGACCATCGCAAGGGCCTCTCCCTGTTACATCTTGTTTAAGAATCAAAGGCCTTCACCCTTATTAAGATGAGATTAATCTCCTATTTAAGAATTAGAGACCTTCATCCTCGTTAAGATGAGGTTAACCTCCTATTTAAAAATCGGTGGCCTTCTATTTCGTTTAAGAATGAAGTTCGTTTGAATAATTTTCTATCATTGCATAGTTTTACAAGAAAGACAATGATGTTAAATTAAGAAAATTTTATTGAAAATAGGATTATTGATGGTATATTTGTATGTTTTTCGAGTTCCAAGATCGTGAGAGTATAGTCCCTCCAAGCTTCTTTAGATAATAAGCTCTTGGTTGGATGATTTTCATGACCTCATATGGGCCTTTCCAAATTAGGGTGAGCTTTTCTTAGTTTTGCGGCTGTGAGATATCTGCCCGCCGTAGTATCAGATCTCCTACTTTGAAAATTTTGCTTCTAATTCTGGAATTGTAATAGCGATTCACCTTCTGTTTATAAGCTTCCATTCGAATTTGGACCTTTTCTCACCTTTCTTCTAATAGATCAAGGTTTGCTCTTAGATCGTGTAGTTTGTTCTGTGCATCAAAGGCTTCAACCCATGCTGAAGCTAGTTTTAGTTCAACTGGGATAACCACCTTAGTCCCACAAGCCAAAGCAAATGGAGTCTCTCTAGTTGGCAATCTTTGGATGGTTTTGTAGGCCTAGAGCACATGATAAAGTTTGTCCACCTATGTTCCTTTCGCCCTTTCAAGCCTTACTTTTATTTCTTGTAATAGGGTCCTATTAGTTATCTCGACCTCGCCATTTGCCTATTGGTGAGCTACTAATGGCAAGTGATGGGAGATATCCAGATCTTCATAGAACTCGATGAACATTATTCCTACAAACTAGCATCTGTTATCAGTAATAATAGTGTGAGGTAGATCAAAGCTATAGACTATCGACTTTCAGATAAAGTCCTACATTTTAGCTTCAGTAATCTTTGCTAAAAGTTCAGCCTCGACACATGTGGTAAAGTTGTCCACTACCACCAAAAGAAATTTTCACTGCCCAGATGCCATGGGAAATGGCCCGAGTATATCCATTCTCTACTATGAAAATGGCCATTAGATGCTTAGAGGTGTGAGTTGTGAGGCTGGTTGTCTTTGGATAATGGCATTCCTCTAGCAACAATCACATTTTCTCACATACTCTATAGCATCATGATGCATAGTCGGCCAATAATATCCTTGTCGAAGCAGTTTGTAAGATAGAGATCTAGTTTTGAGATGATTTTTGCATATTCTTTCATGTACCTCATTCAATGCATAATCACTTCAGAAGGTCGAAGATATTTGAGGAGTGGTAAGGAGTACGACCTTTTATACAACTTATTCTCATATAGAACATGGTGGGAGGCTTGGTTTCTCAATTTTTGAGCTTCTTTAGGATCTTTAGAGAGAATTCTATCTTTAGGTATAGAATTAGGAGGTCAACTCAACTGAGCTCATGGTCGACCTGCATTACTATCTGGGATTCTTTCAAACTTGGATACTACAGAACCACAAAGAAGATTTTTTTCAGCAATTCACCAGGAGCCAAGTTAGCTAATTTTGAAAGAAGGTAAGTCCTAGTATTTTCTGCTCCTAAGATCTTCTGAATGTTGAAGCTATTAAAAGCCAAGATCAAGCACTTCACCTTTTCCAAGTACTTTATCATATTTTCCTCCTAGGCTTCATAAGTACCATTGACCTATCCTACTATCAACTGAGAATCACTATAGACTTTCATATGGTCCACTTTCAATTCTTTAGCTATTCTCAATCCTACGATCAGAGCTTCGTATTCTGTTCCATTATTTATTATAAGAAATTTAAAGCATAGTGCATTTTCAGCAATAATTTCTTTTGGATTGATTAGAATCAAGCCCACGTCCATTCCAGAAGTATTGAGTGAACCATCAACATATATGGCTCAGAAGTCTTCAGAGAGATCTGCTCTTTCTTCAAGGGAGTTCGACTGTAAATTAGGAGTACAAACTTCTTGTTATTCAGGTTTGGCAGGATCCAAAATGATGCATTCTACTATGAAATCGGCCAATATTTGAGTTTTAATAGATAGCCAAGGTTAAAAATTGATGTCAAACTCGATGAGCTTAATTACCCATTTCGTGATTCTTCTAGAGGTATCAGGCTGGTGAAGAACTACTTTGATGTGCTGATAGTGAGAAATGTGATCGTATGTCCCTAGAAATAAGGTCAGAGCTACTTGGTTGCAATCAGTAAGTTATAAGTTAGCTTTTCTAATTTTGTATATCTTATTTTCACGTCCCTCAGAATTTGGCTTATATAATAGATTGGCTTTTAAATTTTTGCCTCTTTCTTAACCAAGACAGCTCCAATGGCAATGGGAGACATGGCCAGGTACAAGAATAAGTCTTCACCAAGTTTGGGTTTGGTGAGAAGAGGAGATGAGCTCAGATGGTTCTTCAATTCTTCAAAGGCCTGCTGACATTCAAGAGTCAAGCAGAAGTTTTTTGGCTACTTGAGCACCTGCAAGAAGGGCATGCAATGCTCAGTCGATCATGAGATTAAGCAAATTAGAGCTACAACTTTTTTCATTAGGTGCTGAACCTCCTTTATTATTTTTGGTGTAGTCATTTCTTGGATGGCTCTGATCTTCTCGAGATTCACTTTGATGCAATGCCGTGAGACCATGAAGTCTAGAAACTTTTTTGAAGTTACTCGAAAAGCATATTTGGTTGGATTTAGTTTCACCTTATGCTTTCAAAGGGTGCTGAAGGTCTCTTCTAAGTCGGCAATATGATTTGATGAAGATTGACTTTTAACAAGCATGTTATCCATGTAGACCTCGATATTATGATCGATCTGCTCCTTGACGATCTTATTTACCAAATGCTGATATGTCATACCTATATTTTTAACCCCAAAGGGCATAATCCTGTAATAATAAAGACCATAGTCAGTAATAAAAGCAGTTTTCTTCTCATCTTCTGGTGCCATCTAGATTTGGTTGTAGCCAGAGAATTCATCGATGATGGTGAGAAGCTCATGGCCCAAAGTAGCATCCACTAGTTGATCAATACTGGGCAAGGATAGCTACCTTTTAGGCAAGCCTTGTTAAGATCTATGAAGTCTATATACATCCCACTACTACAAAAATGGGCTGCGACAGCAGTTTGTAACCACTGTCATAGCCCAAAACAACACTGCTATAGAATATGGCAGCGGTTAGCTAACCATTGCCACTACAGCCGTCACCATAGGTCTATGGCAACAGTTATTGCAGTGGTTATGGAAATCGCTACCATAGATGCCTGTTGCAGCGGTTTTCAAACCGCTGCCATAGGCTTATCTATGGCAGCGGTTATAAAACCACTATGATGGATCGCTCAATGGCAGCGGTTATGAAACCACTGCCATAGGCTTGTCTATGAAAGTAGTTACGTAATCGCTGCTATAGATTTAATGCAACAGTTGACACATTGCCTACGATAGTGGTTGGCATGTCTACGGCAGTGGTTGTAAAATCATTATCGTAGTTTTTGAATAATTAAAAAAATATAAAATTTTTAATTTTTTATATATATTACCTAACAAATATAGAGATATATAACATAAAAAAAATTATAAACATAAAAATATTTTTAAAATTTTAAAATTTTATTATTAAATAAAATTTATTATAATATTTTTTTAAAAAAATACATCAAAAGTTCTCTAAATCTGCATCGTCGTCATCTCCGAGAGATGGAGCATGAGCTGGAGCCAGAGCTGGAGCTAGAGCTAGAGTCGTAGTTGGAAGAGATGGAGTTGGAATTCATGCCAACATATCCTCAAAGCCTATGAAGGCACCTCCAAAATGCGCGCTGAGTATCGACACCATGTCTCTCATAATGCCCTCCAGATGAGATTCACGCTCCTCAGCCCGATCTGCCCATGTCGCAGAATGATCTGCCCATGCCAATGCCACCTCAAGCTCCTCTCGATTGATGATATCGAAAGCCTGTGAAGAGATGCTCACCTTTGACCAATAGCTGGTCATCGTATGTCTGGGCCTACATCGGATCCTCCTAGAGTGCTCAGGCCCCAAGACCTGAGATAGATGGTCATGGGAGCCAGAGTTATTCGGGCCCTCACTTGCGAGCGCATCTAACTGATCCTGTAATTATAAATGTAAATAAAATTTTATAAGAAATGCTTAATATTAATCATATATATTAATATATTTAATACTTACAAAAATCCTCCAAATCACGACGTTCATCGACCTGCCCTTCTTGTTCATACGGTTGGATCGAAAGATCTCACTATGACTGAACATCACTCATCAGCTATAACAATAGATCAGTTTATCAAAAACATAAAAAAAAATTATCAATTTAATTTATCTAGTAAGATTTAGAATTTATTACCTCTCTATGTACACCACTAGCCATAGACTCATGGTAGAGGGTGTGCGTATACTCTTGAGCTGTCCGATTCTTTCGGTTCTAATGGAAGGTAGCCTAACAAGTATTCAAATAAATAATAAATATTTAAAAAATAATTAAATATAATTTTAAGCATATTGAAAAATATAAAAGTTAGTAATTTTACCTCGAACTTCTGGCTCTTGCAATGTGTAACCATCCTCTTCCATTGACTCAGAGGACAGTCCTGTATCCAAGGAACAAGCTCCTCTGGAGTATCTCATCGGTGCTCAACCCATCATCTATGGAGCTTGATCTTGTAGCCCCAGTACAACTTCTCGATCTGCTTCAGTCGGGCATCTCAAGCCCTCTCATGATCAAAAAAGTCGTACCTCCTCTGCACAAAGTTATCAAAAGTCAGTTACAAAATTATTCTAATCAAATATAGTGTAAACATGTAAAATGCATAAATATAATTAAGATGCTCTTACCCATATCTCCTCCCACATCCGGTCCTTAACAGTATCATCCATCAATCGCTAGTCCCTAGGCTCTACGAGAATAATGTCTGACCGCCTCACAAGCACTCCAAAAAAGAAATGCATCTCTCGCATGGTTTTCGCTACTGGCCTTCACTCCGAATCATACTGTACCATCATCTGATGCTGACAGTTCCACACATGTGCCATACGTGTGGGATTGTGAAATGTCCTACTGGATGATGTACTTACAATGAAAATACGTTATGCAAATATATAAGTATATAAATACTATATAAAAAATAAATAAATAATATAATTAAAATGTACACTTAAATGCCGATGGAGTAGCATGTGTTGGAGATGTGGGTGATGGTAGAGGCCCAGATGTCGGTGGAGTACTAGATGCCATCGATGGAGTAGATGCCAATGATGGAGATCCCTGAGCAGTCGATGCAGAGGTGCATGGAGAATGCTCTGACTACTCCTCAGATGCTGAACTCTGCATAACCCATCGAGAGACAGGGGTGAAAGCTAGATGGCATTTCGGTGCCATCATGACCTGCAACGTTAATGAACATTAACCAATATAACATGTTGAACAACAATCAAAGATATGCCTAGGTACCATCCATACAATTATATATAAATATACGTATGCCAAAGATTATATACAATAATCAATTGATGAGTCTATCACCATGCAATGCAATAAACAAAAGCAACAAGATATAAACATCTAGAAATTATTTTTCAATAAATTCTACAACATGAGTTACATTCATAAATAATTAAGAATGAGCAATAGTCATAGATTCGATCTCTTGCATAAATTTGGATGTTAATCCAGAAACCTGAAAGAAGAACAAAGTAGATGATGGCGGCACCTTAGGGCTTAAAGTTTGAACCTTAGAGACATATCAAATTATGTTCGCACCCATCAAGTCGGCTCGCTCAAAAGCTGATTCAGCTCCATGCTTGAGATAGCTGCTCCATGCCTAGGACATCCAGCTCGAGTCCTCCATAGTTGGCTCGATCTCGACCCGAGCTGGCTCGGCTGCGTATTCGAGCCAGCTCGACTGTGTGCCATCCCCTATTCTTGGCTGTCTCCACCCCCCCTCATCTTTTCAACTACCCATCTCCCACTCAATCTCCATCACCGATGAGGCTGGACCCCCTCCCTAATCCCTCTCTCCCTCTCTCGATCTCATCCCTCATCGACAAGGTCGGACCCCCTCCCTCCCTCTCTCCCTCTCTCGATCTCCCTCATCGACGATGGTGGTGAGGCTGAACCCCACACTCCCTCTCTCACTCTCTCGATCTCCTTGTCGACGAGGCTGGACCCCCTCCCTCCCTCTCTCTCTTCTCGGTCTCCCTCACCGACGATGGTGGTGAGGTCGGACCCCATCCCTCCCTCTCTCCCTCTCCCTTTCTTTATTTTGGATCCCAAAATTAGGTTCGAATACCTAAGATCCATTAGGATTCGCATCTGGTACTTCAAGTATGGATCCATTGAATATTTGGATTTAGGTCTGGTATCAATAATTAAAATCGAATCTAGATCTGAATATTTAGATTCTGACCCGAACCTAATCCATTGATAGATCAAGTCCAATGATTAATAAATAATACTATAAAATTATAATAAAAAATATATCTATGACTATAGAGAGGGATTCATACCAAAAGCTTCAAGGGTCGCAGACGACGGCGCTAAAGGTAACCTATGAAACAATAGCAAGATAGTGAGACAGAGAGAGAAGAGAGAGAAAAAGAGAAAGAGAAAAAGAGAGAGAGGAGAGGGGGCCCGAAGGGAGCAGTGATGGGGGCTAGGGGATGGGGAGGGTAGGGGCAGTGGCGGTTGGGGATGGGGAGGGTGGGGGCGGGCGGTTCGGGGAGGGCAAGGGGTGGAGGGCAGGGGCAGTGGCGGCCAGAGATAGGAGGGCAAGGGCGGGGGTGGCCAGGGATGGGGAGGGTAGGGGCGGTGGCGGCTAGGGATGGGAGGGCAAGGGCGCGGCGGCTAGGGATGGGGAGGGCAAGGGCCGACGGCGGTCGGGGATGGGGAGGGCGGGTTGTAGGCGATCGGGGATGGAGAGGGTGGGTGGCCACGATCAGGGATGGCAGGGTGGGGGCTGGTGGGGGTGGACGGGGATAGGGAGGGTGGGGGTGTTAGATATATGTGCCCTAGAAGCCAGAATTGGCTGATATTTGTAATACACTTCTAGGGGCAAAATTATAATTTTGACTAAAATTAATAAAATAGATTATTTTTTATCACATATGTGTATTTAGTGTCTGTGATACATCCTTTGAGTTAATGGTAATGATAATTCATATTTTCAAGAGTTGAAAATTTAAGACATGAATAATCATTATTAACTCATAAAATGCTTCCGACCATAGGATCACCACGAGGATGGTGATTGATCCGAAAGATTGGTGTACAATCACTTCTCTTTAGTAGATGAGTCTTGAGTCTACGGTGTAGAGACACTGGAGCGAGAGTACAGATACTCGTTAGAGAACGAGGGCACTGAGTGTGACCACCTCGAGTAGTCATTAGGAAGTCTATCTTCTCGTCAATGACTGACTCGATGTTGCAGTGGTGTGTCTGGTTCTTTGACCTGAGGTGCATCGGAAGTTTACCTTGAGGGTGTTATAGTTTGACTACACCATAACTTGATCTTCTAGCCATACGAAATCCTGAGGTGTATGTTGGCTATAGCATGTTCATTGTAGGAACTGGATCGCATCAAGATGGAATCTATCTACCTTGGTGGTAGAGGAGCAGCCCTATGATGATCATGAGAATCAAGTCCAGAAGTCCATGGCCATGGCAGAGTGAAATAATAGAAAGAGTTTCTATTTAGGTTTTCACATCGGACTTGAATCGAATGATTACATCATATGATAGAAACTAGGGTTTGACGAGTTCACCTTAACCCTAATCTGATCGGGGATCAAGATAGAAGAACTTAATCACACAGGTAGCTACACCAAAAGGTTCACATTCAGCTCTGATGGATTGCCACCATATACTGCTAGATGTCATTGGTGGATTTTGGAAGCAATTAGAATGATTTAGATGATCGATCATTCTAGCTATTCGAATCAAAAGAGTTCTGATCCATCGAAAGGAGTTTCGATGATGTCGATGATAGAGATCATGACATATCCCATTACCATATAGAACTGAACCTAACTGGGTCACACAAATAAGGGTTTGAATCTGGTGATCATCAATTGAACTAATCTAGTTCAATTGATCTGAATGAGATTCAATTAGGTTCAAGGAAATCATGCTAGCACTCGATTGAACCTAACGTTCTTCTTTTACTATCATAAATAGTTGTCCTTACTGAGCCAAAGGAGTTTGTGCTCAATCAGAGGCCTTCACTTGGTCTGACTAGAGCCTATCCAAGTCAGAAAAGGGTTGTCTTATTTTAAGACAATACTTGCCATTTTTGGTCATCTGCCATTTTTCATCCTTTGACTTTGGTCAAAAGTTGACCTTTGACTGGTCAAATGTTGACCATTGACACTTTGACTTCTGTCCACGTGTCATATACCTATTGGAGAGCTGGTGGGGGCTGGTCTCCCTACTAAAACCTGGCAAGGAGGAGGGCGCACACCACCCTTGGCGTGTGCCCAAGTTGGAGGCGCCCAGGAGTCCCTGTTGGATAGGGACTCCATCTCCCTTTTGGATTTCGATTAGACTTCTCCTAAGAATCAAGTTTGACTGGTCTTAGGTGCCATCTAAGGAGGAATCCAAGGGACTCTATTCCCACCAATCAAATTTAGATTTGATTTTATAAAGGGTTGTGATTGGCTGGGAAGAAGAAGAGTTGGATCACGCATAGTCTATAAATAAGATCCTACACCTAACTCAAGGAAAATCTGAAATTGAATTAAATATCCCATGACCCAAGGCTACCTCCCTCCTCCTCCATGCCAAGTCCATCTTCTCCCTCTCCTCTCCACGCCCAAAGGTGTTTGGGATTTTAGTTGGAGCAATCTAGATGAGAGAAAGGTGACAGAAAGCTAGAATGCTGTGCTACTGCAAAGGACAATTGTTGATCTTCGAAAGGTGTTTTGAAGATCCTCTAGATCAGATCTAGATATAATTTTTGGAGATATGATAGAGAAGAAGAGGATCTCCAAATTCAGCCTAAGTGGATACTGGTAGAGGTCTGGCACTTGCATGGCTAGATCCAGAACCTTCCGCTGCTTATAGGATCATCAATGGGTAATAGGATTACCCTACATCAAGGTAAATTAAATTTGATTTAATTTATTTAGATTTTATTTTTATTATTAGAATAATAAGGATCAGATTTAAAACATCTCAGATCTAATTAGGATCAAAGAAAATTTTTTTTGAAATATATCTCTTGATCCGATCAGATCTGAACGAACCTGGTCCGAGAAATCAGGATTTTCCTTCAACTGGTATCAGAGCCAAGGTTCTAAAAGTGTTTAGATCTAATTTTAAATTTATTCTAATTAGAAAATAAATGATTTCAGATGTCACATGAGATGTGATCAGATCTAAAATTAAAAAAATTAAAATTAAATGATTTGGATCTAAGATTAGAAAATATGCATGACTAGTTCTAAAATAGAATAGTTCTATAGAATAGTCTTGCATGTTTTCAATTTAATCTGATTAAATCATATTTTAGATCTATTTATTTACTATTTTTGAATATTATAATTATTATAATAACATCTAAAAAATAGCAAATAAAATTATTTAATTTTAAACATCATATGGGATATGATTGATGCATGTCTAGACTAGTTGTAGAATAGTTCTACATAGTTGTCTAGATTAGAGTTTATTTTGATAAAATCAATTTAAATCTAATTTTTTAGATTATTATGAGATAATTTAGATCTGAAAAGTATGCATGATTCGATACATGAGATGTATGCAAAATATGCCATGATTAGATCTAATTTGTATATGAGATATATGATATAGATCTAAAACTATTTTGTAGTATTACATGTTCCTGATTAAGGCATTCCTCTTGGCCGTCCGGTCATAAGAACGAAGAAGGGATTTAAAGGCCCTCTCCTCCCATCGATGGGGTGTTCTTATGACGTGTAGGGGTGCTGCGCACGTTCGTCCTTAATCAGAAATCCAAAACTTACTTTCTGCAAAACCCTAGATCCTGAAACCCTAGGATTTATTGTGCATATTTTATTTATGAACCCTACTTAATTAAAAATTAAGATTATGGAAATATTAATTAGGATCTAAAATTGAGAATTTTAGATCTAAGACATATTCATAATACTGGGTTCGGGCTTGGGTAGCTCAATTAGGTCTAAGCGGTTGATCAAACCGAATCAAGAGTTGGTTAGATGGGATCAACAATGCTTAAATTGACCAGCCTAATAGGATTAAGTCTGGGTCAAGATCGAGTCACGATCAAGCAAGACCTAATTAGGCTCAGAGGTTAGAGTCTGGATTGTAGGCTAACCCAATTGGTTCTGGCTCAATAATTTGGTGTCTAAGGTAAGTTTGGCACATACGACCGACTGATTTTTAATTGGGAGCTACTCGACCTGAATGCATTCTTGTACGAGTTAATGGCATATCCCTTCCACCGGTCTCACTTACCTGGCCATATCTGTTGACCCAGTTCTGATTTGAGGTGGTCAATAATCCGAGCTAACCCATGCCACTAGGTTAGTCATAATTGTTATGACTATGACAAGTCTAGTTTAATGAGACCTGAATCAATTCTCCCTAAGAAAAGATTAAGTCTGAGGTCTTCCACCATTGTAGATGTGCGGGCCCTTCCCGGAATTGATTGTTCTCGGCTGGATACAGTGGCTCAGTTGCACCGAAAAGATGCAACCATGTCTATTAGGCATTGGATGCTATGGGCTGGAGGATGAGTTGGGCTCAATATTTTGGATACGGTGAGAGACTCAATTAGGAATCCAGTCTATGCAAATGGATGGGTCTGACTTAACTAAGGAGTGGATCAATATTCCAGATACGGTGAGATTCATGAATTAGAGACCAAGTTTGGGATGCACCATGATTAGAGAATCATTGAACAAGAGTTGTTCACTCATTGGCTAACCCATCACCAATAACTGTTAGGTGAGGTGATGAGTCAGTTGGTGAGACCGCACCACCCACTAGAAATCATTAATCGTGGAGATTTTTGCATCTCTACAGAGGAGAGTGTAGGGATCCAAGAAAATAGTGGGAGCTAATTTGTTTAAAAATAAAATCCTTAAATAAATTGGTCAAGTCATAATTATAGTATCTAACTAGAATCTTTGACTCTCTATAGAAAAATTTCTGCGTCCAACCCATTAGCACGTATCCTGGACACACATAGACTGACTGGACCCAATTATAAAGATTGGCTCAGGAACTACAAAATTATTTTGGATTTTGAGAAGTTAACCCATGTATTGGATCAGGACCCTCCCACCTTACCAGCCCATCCATCCACTGAATAGAGAGCATCTCTAGAAAAATGGATAGACGAAGATAATAAGGCCAGATATTACATGTTGGGCTCGATGTCTGATGAGCTCCAGTGCCAACATGAAGATATCGGAGACTGCTCGCCAAATGTTGGCTCACCTGCAGGAGATGTTTGGTGAACAGAGTCGCACAGCCAAGTATCAAGTCACGAAATGACTTTTTAAGGCTAAGATGCGTGATGGGCAGTCAGTCCAAGATCACTGTCTGATGATGATCAAGGACATGGAAGAGCTTGAGAAGCTCGGTGTGAAGTTAGACTTGGATTTGTAGAATGATATTATTCTGCAATCCTTGACTGATGCATATGGGCAATTCATCATGAATTACCACATGCATAAACTTCAAAATTTCTTGGCCGAATTAATGAACATGCTGGTCACCGCTGAGCTTTCTATGAAAGGTTCTAAAGGCTCAGTTCTTGCTATGGAATGGACTTCTTTCAAAAGAAAGTCTTCTGAAAAGAAAAAGAAGTCTGTGAAAAAGCAAAAGGATGGAAGGAGGAAAGAAGAAGAAGGCAGAGTCGAAGGATGAAAGCTGCTACCAAAGAAAAGTGTTTCCATTGCAATAGCGACGGCCATTGGAAGCGGAACTGTCCTACTTACCTGGCCACCCTGAAGAACAAGAAGGAAGGTCCTTCTGGAGGTATGCTCGTTATTGAGTCTAACCTTACGATTTCTTCTGCATCCAGTTGGGTGCTTGACTCTGGTTCTAGTGCTCATCTGTGCACTTCCATGCAGGGTCTTGAGGATAGCAGGAGGCTGAGGGATGGAGACATGATCCTACGCATCGGATAATGGAGCAAGAGTTGCTGCAGTAGTGGTGGGAACATACCCTCTTCGATTACCATCTGGTTTAGACTTAGTTTTGAAAGACTGTTATTATGTGCCTGCAGCTAGCAGGAATTTGATTTCTGTTTCATGCTTAGCACAAGAAGGCTATGTGATTACCTTCTTTAAGGACCATTGTAACATTCTTTATGAAAGAAATAAAATTGCAAATGGTTTTCTTATTAATGGTCTTTATCAGCTACATATTGATGTACCTGTTCTAACTATCGAGCAAAACGTGAATGCCAAATGACCTAGGGATAGTCCAAACGACAGATATCTATGGCACCTGAGATTAGGTCATATAGCAGAAGATAGGATCAACAAATTGGAGAAAAATGGGGTATTGAGTCCATTGACTTTCGAGTCATATCCAACTTGTGAATCTTGTCTTCAAGGCAAAATGACTAAACTCCCTTTTGTTGGACATGGGGAAAGGGCCACAGATCTCCTTGCCCTAGTACATACTGATGTGTGTGGCCCATTTGATGTGCCGGCTAGAGGCAATTTTGTCTACTTCATTACCTTTACCGATGATCTGTCTAGGTATGGGTATGTGTATCTTATGAGATTCAAGTCTGAAGCTTTTGAAAAGTTCAAAGAATTCAGACATGAAGTAGAAAAACAAACTGAAAAACCCATTAAGGATTCTTCGATCAGATCGAGGAGGTGAATACCTTAGCCGAGAATTCTTAGACTATCTCAAGAAAAATGGCATAGTCTCTCAATGGACTCCACCGGGAACACCTCAACTCAATGGAATTTTAGAACGGAGAAATCAGATCCTATTAGATATGGTTCGATCCATGATGAGCTTCACAGACCTCCCTAATTTTCTTTAGGGACACTCATTATTAACTTCAATTTATCTACTGAATAGGATTCCCTCTAAGACTGTTCCTACCACACCGTATGAGATATGGCACGGTAAGAAACTAAGTCTGAGTCATCTCAGAATTTGGGATTGTTTGGCTCATGTCAAAAGACAACAAGCGGATAAGTTAGAGTTTAGGTCCTTCAGAGCTTGATTCATAGGATATCCTAAGGAGTCATTAGGATACTATTTCTACATTCTAGAAGACCACAATGTGATTGTGAATCGACATGCCATCTTTCTTGAAAAATATTTTATTCAAGATAGCGGCATTGGAAAATAGATTAAGCTTGATGAGAAAGTCTCACAAGTACAATGAGCTAAGGACCAATTGGAAACCAAATCAGGTTGAGCCAATAAGAACACTACCTCCTCCACCTCGTAGATCGGAAAGAGTTTTCCATCCTCCTGAAAGATACTTAGGTATTATTTCAGAGGAAGTAGAGGAAATGTTCCTCATAGGTAATGGTGCTCATGGTGATGATCCCAAAACCTACAACGAGGCGATATCAGATATTGACTCTGAGAAATGGTTAGAGGCAATGCAGTCAGAAATTGACTTGATGCACTCAAACAAGTTTGGACCTTGGTAGATCCACCAGAAGGTGTAGTACCTATTGGGTGTAAATGGATCTTCAAGAGAAAGATTGGTGCAGATGGAAATGTGGAGACATTCAAGGCTAGACTAGTGGCAAAAGGTTATAGTCAACGCGAAGGCATTGACTATCAGGATACCTTTTTTCAGTGGCTATGCTAAAATCCATCTGCACATTGCTTGCCATTGCAGCCTATTTCGATTATAAAATATGGCAAATGAACGTGAAAACGATATTCTTGAATGGATATCTTAAGGAAGATATCTATATGGAATAGCTGCTAGGTTTCACATCCAGTGATACTGATCACAAGGTTTGCAAGCTGCAAAGGTCCATATATCGACTTAAGCAAGCATCTCGGAGCTGGAACACTCATTTCAATGATGTGATCAAAATGTTTGGTTTCATAAAAAATGAAGAGGAACCGTGTGTCTTCAAAAAGGTTAGTGGGAGTGCTGTTGTCTTCCTCGTATTGTACGTGGATGACATCCTCCTTATTAGGAATGATATTTCCATGATGACAATAGTCAAATTATGGTTGTCCAAGAAATTCTCGATGAAAGACCTAGGTGAAGCATCCTTTATTCTAGGAATTAAGGTCTATAGGGATAGACCAAATAGGATGCTAGAACTTTCATAGAAGATGTACATAGAGGAAGTACTAAAGAGGTTTAGTATGGAAAACACTAAGAGGGGATTAATATCCTTCAGACATGGTATTCATTTTTCCAAGAAGATGTGCCCTAGCAAATCTAAGGAAATAGAACGCATGAGCAAGATCCCTTATGCTTTTGCAATAGGAAGCCTCATGTATGCCATGCTATGTACACGACCTGATAGAGCCCATGCTGTGAGTGTCACAAGCAGATATCAGTCAAATCCAGGTGAAGAACACTGGACTTCTATGAAATGTATCCTTAAGTACTTGAGAAGAACTAAGGATATGATGTTGGTCTTTGGTAATGGAGAACTCCAAGTCCAGGGATGCACAGACTTGGATTTTATGTTCGATGTAGATGATCGAAAGTCGACATCTGGGAGTCTGTTTGTGTGCAATGGTGGTGTTGTCAGCTGAAAAAGTTCCAAGCAAGGGGTGGGTGGCCGAAAAATCAGGATTTTCCTTCAGGGGGCGGGCAGTCGGGGAGGGCAAGGGGTGGGCGGCCAGGGATCGGGAGGGCTGGGGGCTGGTGGCTGCGGCCAAGGTTAGGGAGGGCGGGGGGCGAGCGGCCGCAATCGAGGATGGGTGGAGTCTCACCGACGATGGAGAGGAGGGAAGAGAGAGAGAGAGTGCGCACGGGAGGGAAGAAAAATTTGAAATTTTTAACCTAACCTATGATAGCGATTTTCGAACTATTGTCATAGAAAACCGCTATCATAGATCTATGGTAGCAGTTATGGTAAACCACTGTAACAGATCTATGATAACAGCTTATAACTGCTGCCATAGATCTATAGCAGCGATTTTTAGTAACCATTGTCGTAGATTGAAAATAAATTTTTTCTTATTTTTTCTCTAAATATTACATAATTTTAAAATTTAATACTCATCTTCACCATTCATTATCTAAATATTTATCATTAGAGTATCATCACAAAAGATCACCTCGATCTGATGGCCCTACCTTCATCAATTAGAAAAATTTGATTTCAATGATCATGAATGATGATGCGATGATTGATGGATGAAGACCTCCAATCGATCCAAAAATTTGCAAAGATGATCTCAGTGATATTTGTAACATACTATCAAAATTTTGCTTCAATCGGATATCATTATCATGGTCAATTTAGTATGAAATAATTTCGATCGTTAAATTAAAAATAAGCGATCAAAAGGCTAAATGGCATCCGATTATGAGACAATCTTTTAGTTAAATAATCTTTGCTATAATTTTAATCATTTTATATGGTGATGATAGTAAAATTTAAATCATTTTCATGTGAACTGTTCATGTTAAGCAGATATTGCAAAAGCACGAGCATATATATATAATTACCAATGGAGTTTAAGAATGGTTATTAGATGATGTATAGTTTTAAATTGTTCTTAGTCTAACGAGTTGAATTTTATAATCACCACCATCAAAAATAATTAAAGTAGTAGCCAAGATAATTTATAAAAAAAATTATCTCGTAATCGAACACCATCTGGTCCTTTGATCACTCATTTATCATTTAATGGTCGAAATTAACCTATACTAAATTAACCAAGATAACGATATCTGATTGAAGTAAAACTTTGATAGTATATTACAAATATAACTGAAATTATCGTTACAGATTTTCAAACCTATCGGAGCTCTTCATCTATCAGATCATCGTATCGTCGTTTGTAACCGTTGAAATTAAATTTTTTTGATCGATGAAGTTAGGACCATCAGATCGAGATGATCTTTTGCGATGAAACTCTAATGATAATTATTTAGATAATGAATGATGAAGATATGCATTAAATTTTAAAATTATGTACTATTTAGAGAAAAAATTTAAAAAAATATATTACAACAGTTATTTATAACTACTGCCATAAATCGACGTATAGCAGTGATTACAAGAAACCGCTGCTATAGGTCCAGCATATGGTAATGGTTATAAGAAACTGCTACTATAGGTTAAACCTATGATAGCGGTTACAAAAAACTGCTGTCATAGATCGAACAATGGCAGCGGTTTGTTATAACCACTGCTATAGGTCGACCTATAGCAGTGGTTCCTTGTAACCACTGCTATAGGTCGGATCTATAGTAGCAATTCCTTGTAATTGCTGTCATAAACTCTATTACAGCAGTTTCGAAAATCACTGCCATAGTATGCACTACCGTAGGCTCTTTTTATAGTAGTGTCCTCCACTTGCTATTTGTCATCTTGACAAGGACCACGTTTGCAATCCAGTCTAGGTAAGATACCTTCCAGATGAACTGGGCTTTAAGAAGCTTGTCTACTTTATCAACGATAGTGTGAAGCTACACTTTTTTTATTTTACTAGCCAACATTTGAGATCCATGCCCAAGTGATGTTCCATCACCTCTGCATCAATCCGAGGCATGTCTAAAGGTACCCTAGTGAAGACATCAGTGTTCCTCTACAAGAAGGTGATGAGCTGCTTTCTAACTTCTCCTCTTAAGTTGGAGCCAATCTGAATAGTATGATCTTCATTCCCATTATTTAATGAAATTGTGACAAGGTCGCCAATAGATTCTCCCCACTCCTCAATCAAGTCATCGAGGGCATCAAGTGCATCTACTAGATAGGGCTCTCTTTTCTTTCCTCCTTGTAGGGCAATGCTATAGAAGTGCTGCACCATAGCCTGGTCTCCTTTGACCTCTCCGACCCCATATCTTGTCAGAAACTTCATCTTCAAATAGTAAGTTGAAACTACTGTCTGAAGTGCATTCAAGCTAGGTCGGTCAGGAATTGCATTATAGGCAAAATGTGCCTTTACCAATAGAAAATCAATTTGAGCCTTGGACTATTTTAGGTATCGACCTACCATAACTAACAAGATAATTATTTCTTCCATCGGCATAGCATCGCTGGTGAATCCCATTAACAGAGAGCTCATTAGTCCCATTCGACTGTCTGGTATAGATATTTTAGAGAATGCATCATAAAATAAAATATCAGTGGAGTTTTTATTATCAATCCAAATGTGGCATATATCATAATCAGCAATATTTAAAATTATTAAAATTATATCATTATGTAGAAATTGAACCTCCCATGCATCTTTTTCAGCAAAAGCGATGGGTTCCTCAATCCTCTATGTTTTTGCTGGCTCTGTTGATCCACTAGCTTCTCCCTATCGATGTCCCCCAATGATGGTGTTGATGATTGCTAGTGGGGGTCGATCTCCTTGCAGCTCATCCCTCCCGAGTGCTTCAGGCTGTGGTAGGGCTCTTGGCTGATCCTTCCTCCTTTCCGACCAACATCTCAAAAAGTGGTCCAGCTAACCTCGTATGGTGAGCTCCTTAATTTTATCTTGGAGCTAGATGCATTCTTCAGTATCATGATCATAGTCATGATGATAGAGGTAGTATTTATTGGGATTGTGCTTGGCTGGATGAGACTACGTCTTTTTCGACCTCGGTAATTGCTTCTTAATTTCCATCAGCACTTCGGTCTTTGGATCGTTCAAAGAGGCGTAGTTGTGAAATCTTTTGGGTGGCAAGTTCTGCCGCACCCTTCAATACGGACTTCTTTGTCAATGAACTTGAGGTAAAGTTCGAGCTCATATGCGGTTAGGAGGGGTTCTAGAGTGTGGTCGAGCTTCACTTGGCTTATCAATGATTGCAAGCTTACTACATTCACCCACCTAATGCACTACTATAGTTTCTTTATCTTTCAGCTTGAAGGCTTCCGTCACTCGAGCGTAATCTTCTGCCTAGGCCAACATGTCGGCAAAATCCTAGACGTACTTCTTCTCTAGGGAGAAAAGAAGATCGTTCTTTTGGAGGCCATCCTTCAGTGCGGCCATAGCAATAGATTGGTCCAAATTTTGGACCTCCAAGAAAGTAACATTAAAGTGGCTGACATAAGCTTGGATGGACTCCCCTTACTTCTGCTTGATATTGAGGAGGGAGTTCGAACCTCATCTCTTGTGCTAGCTATTGATGAAATGAGCTATAAACTAGTGGCTCAACTAATCAAACAAAAATATGGTACTTGATTTGAGGCTCGAGTACCAGTTCATTGCTGCTCCTTTCAAAGTAGAGGAGAAAGCTCAGCAAAGAATGGTGTTAGGCACGCCATGGAGCAGCATCATAGTTCTAAAAGCTTTGAGGTGGTCAACTGGATCGATGGTCCTATCATAACTCTCAAACTAGGAGAGTTTAAAGTTTAGTGGGATGGGTTCCTACATGATACGGGTAGAGAATGGAGGGTCGATACAGATATTATCATGGTGAGCGAGGGCAACATGGAAGATTTTTTTGATCCATCGATTCATTTCTTGAAGTTTTTGATCGAGAGTATTATCTGGATCATGGATCTTAAAGCATGGCTAGTTGGAGGGGCGTAGTGATTCTCCAGGGGTGGAATCATGATTAGAATAAGAGCTTTCTACTCTCTACTTTTCCCTCCCAGGAGTCACTAGCTGACTCGCCTAGGTGGGTCTTTTTTATGCCAGATCTCAACATTCCAACAAGGGTCTTTCTAACTGAACTAGTGCTGGAAGCTACTACATGGCCTGCACTGCTTTAGTGAGATCCTTAACCTACTACACTAGTAGGTTAAACTACTTTATATGTACTATGGCTGCTAGTGGAGGTTGAGGTACTAGTGATGAGGTTAGAGCAAGCTGATTTGGGTGAGATCTAGCAACAGAGATGGTAGATTGCCATGTTGAAGCTTTCTTGGGCAACATCTTATTGGAACAAGAGAAGATCAGAAGAAAAATAGAGTAAAGGTGAGGAGGAAGATGAACTTGACTAGGTACTCCTTTAAGAACAAGAGCTCAAAGTCCTTTCCTCTAGTGCCAATCTTGTTGGTGTAGAAAGTAATGATGATGCTAGAGTTCGCTGAAACTTGGAAAGATAAGACCGTCGAAAAGACCAGCAAGATGAAGTCTAAATTAGAGATGGGTGGCTCCAATAGGATCCTCCGATAATCAAGTTAGTTTTCTGATCAATAGAAACGGAGTACTCAGAAGAAAGTAAGTAGAGATGAGTGCTTAGAGAGAAAAACGTATTTGGAGGATCCCCTATACAAGTGGAGCTTGTAACAGAATAAAAGTGACAGCCATAACAAAATATCAGTAGACCATTCAGGCCATGTGGAGTTTGTTACAAAGGGTGGATTGTCGATTGTTGTGACTTGTAGATAGTTGGATTCTATTTGTTGGAGTTTAGATAAGACTTATGCACCTATTAGCAAGCTATGCATATTGGGATGAAGAACTAGGAGTCAAATATGCCAAACTTGGAGATCAGCTTTTGAGTGGCAAGTGGCGAACCTATAATTAGTTAAAATCTTTTGGTGCTGCCTTTGATAGCTTCGAGGAGTTCGGCCATCTTCAAGATCGATCAGGGATTGATGGAGGGTACTTAGGTTAGAGGTTAGAGAGGGAATAGCAAAAATTTCAATGAAAATCATTACCAGACTTTTTGAAGGAGTTCGATTGAGTTGGTAAAGATCCAAGATTGATTGAAAGCTGAAATGGGTAAACATTTAAGGCCCAAGACTTCTTGCTGGTGCCATTCGATATGTTTTCAGAAGTTGTACTGCTTTCGAGGTTGGCCTGAAGTTTAGATTGAAGGAGTGTTGTGATTCATTGTCTGTGGAGTAGCTACTATTCTGGATTGGGAATCGGACTTGTGTTGACAATGAAGCCCTTTTACTGTTCAAACTTGTCTGATCGATATGCACAATATAGGCTAGCTAGATCTGCAATTATCAAAAAGGGATAATGGAACTTGGCCACTTTCAAAGTTGGACGCTATCCATAAGGTAGAGTGAAGGAGTTCAGCCGAAATGAAATTTAACTGGAGAGAAATTCGGCTAGATGGGGTTCCTAATGTAAGGCTGATGAGATATACTGTCTGCCACAAAGGAATTTGACCGCTTTTAAGGTTTGCCATAAATAAAGTCAGATGGTGCTGGGATTTAATATTCGATGAGGTTTTGCTAATACGAAGACCAACATTAGTTAACAACTTCCTTGTTCAAGTTTGACTGGATGAAGTTTATCATGTCTTTGATGAGTTTTGCAGTCGTTGGAGGGAAAGAGCTAGAAGTTCATCTAATGGACAAGTTCTGGAGGCCAAACATCCTAAATTGAGTGGGGACTAAAAAGTAATATGATTGAAATTTGGATATTAACATCACTACTCCGAATGATACCATATCAAGGTTGGTCAATTCACTATACTTTGATGGAAAATATTTTTCCCCCAACAGGCTCCATGACAATCCTTCATATACCCTACAGTATAACCTACCAAACATTAATACAATAACTTTTCATATTACATAACATCTCATATTCATTGAAAAAACATAAAGGCACATAACTCTTCATCTATTATGACTTTCGATATACCCATAATTTATGTAGCATATGTTACTAATCAAGTTTAATTTCCAACATTCCCCCTTAAACTTGATTCTTCTAAAGGGATAACCTGAAGAATTTTCCTTATTCTTTGAAATTCTTTTACTTGCAATGGTTCAGTGAAGATGTCTGCTACTTGATCCTTGGTCTTTATATGCACAAGATGTACTATTTTCTCTTTGACACAATCCAGATAAAATGGTATTTTGTATCAATATGTTTGCTTTGATCATGATAGACTGGATTTTTTGTCAACTTAATAGCTGATTTGTTGTCAATGTATATATTTGTAGCTTCCTTCTGTGGTACTTGAATCTTTGCCAACAAGTTCCTTAGCCATATAACATGGCAAACACAAGATATAGTAGCAATATATTTGGCTTCACAAGTTGAGAGAGTGACGATTGAATACATTTTCGAGGACTATGTGAATGCGGTGTCTCCAAAGAAGAAAACAAATCCCATAGTGCTTTTTTAATCATCAATATCTCTAGTCCAATCACTATCTGAATAGCCGACTAACTCCAAAAGATTGTTAGATGAATAAAATAATCCATGGTTAAGAGTACCTTTGATGTATTGTAGAGTATGCTTTGTGGCCTTCAAATGATCAGACGACTTTGGTTCCTCCATATAGTGACTAACAAGTCCAACTCCATAGAGAATATCCCACCTCGTGCATGTGACATAGTGAAGACTTCCAACTTGGCTCTTAAAATATGTTTGACTAATATCTTTTCCTTCTCCTCTTCTTGATAGCTTCATTCTAACTTCTATTGGAGTATCAACTAGATGGCAATTTTTCATAGCAAACTTATCTAAAATCTCCTTTGCATAGCGAGCTTGTGAGATAAAAATGTCTTCATTCTTTTCTGACACTTCCAATCCCAAGAAGTGAGCCATAAGCCCTATATCAATCATCTCAAACTCTTTGACCACGGAAGCTTTAAATCCTTTGATCATTGAGAGGCTACTTCCTGTCAAAATCAAATCATCCATGTACAAACAAACAAGTAGAATTTCTTCATTATTGTTAGTCTTTATATATAAAGCATGTTCATAAGGGCATTTTGAAACTCCACTCTTAATAAAGTAGTCATCAATTCTAACATTTCAAGACCGAGGAGCTTGCTTTAGACCATATAGAGCTCTTTTCAACTTATATACTTTACTTTCTTCACCTTCTTTTGTATAGCCTGGGGGGTGCTCTCTGTTGAGGATAGTTGGCTCTGATATCAATTGTTATAGTAGATGGCACTGCTCCGAAACCAATTATTGCTCCTATAACTGCTCGAAACCACAACTGCATATCCGATCTCTTGTGTGCAATCTAGGTGTTAATCTAGAAACCAAAAGAAGAACAAAATAGATGGCTAGCACCTAGGACTTAAAGTTAGAACCATAGAGAGAAGAGAAGAGAGTTTAAGGACAAAAGCTCTATATTGATTCCACTCCTTGTAAAAAATATAATACCTAAATTTATATATCCTAGGATTTCTGTTGCACCACATAAATCTTAATAAACCCAGACTCCAGTTGAAAAACTCTCCTAGGCTAACCCAATACATGAAATCATTCACTGAGTCCATGTACACCCATGTCTCCCATGCTCTTATCCCTTGGATCTAAACCTAATCCATACATGAGTTATCCCCCTTAAAACCTTATTGGACCAAATCTTAAGGTCCCTTGGATTAAATCTAATCCAAGATCAAACAGAAAACTCTGTTTAGCTTTGTTCACCACCATCGAGCTGGCTCTATCAGGAGCTGAGTTGGTTCAACTGCGTCTCGCTCAAACCCTATCTTCTGTCTATTTGAGAGGGCCAACTCGAATCCATCCCAAGCTGGCTTGATCTCAGCCCTAGCCAGCTCGACTGTATATCCATGCCAGCTCGCCTATATGTCAGCCCCTTATCTTAGCTGATTCTTCTCCTAGCTCTAGTTCCTTTGCTCCACGTTGTGTCTCAGGTCTCCAAAGTATCTACAAAGCCCCCTAAAGGTTCTCACACTTGAACCTCGAGCTCGTGCAGAGCTACACACCGCCTTCATCCTAGGATAACTCCTATCCTAGCCCTTAGACCTCACCTATCCTAGTCTTTCTAGAGATAACACCCTGGCTCCTCCTGTGGCCTCCCAAGACTTGGGAGCACTACACCATTCTACCAATCTCCACCTTGGTGCACCCAAGCCTTGGCACACCCCTAGCAATGTCCCCCTACATGTTCCTGCTATCGCTACATATCCTGACAGCTCTTCGTGCATATCTTACCACTGCCATCACTGAGCTTTTTTTGAGGCCTTTGGGTTGACTGCCTCTACCATTGAAGACCTTGGCTTGCTTCTGTACACCCACTTGAAAATTATAGGCATCCTTTTGCTTAGTAGCTGCGTCAACTATCCAGGACTTTCTTGGAGAATCTATAGAAAATCTATTCTAGCACTTGCTGCATATCTTGACATGGTCACCTCTTTACTTTGCCTGTCTTCCCACACAAGTTGCTCCACCTAAAACTGTGCATCTGTAGCATTGGTGCTATGCTATGGGTCCTCCTACACTCCTCCACTCTGAACTTATGTCATATCTCTCTCCATCGGTGAAGCCACCTCTGCCCGATGCTCCACCAAAAATAGAAGTCTTCTTGATGTCACAGAAGCTAACTCTATAACTGAGTCCCCTGAGGTCTACCATCCAACGCTGCACTGCTTGGCCTGCTATTGCACCTCAGATACCGTCTTGCCCTTTCGGACACTTTGCACTCTGTGAATCAGTTTGAAGCTATCTTGGATACACCACACCCCGTGGGCTCCTTCAAGACTACCAAGAGTTCATCTAACTCTTCACTCTCAGTGATTGAATCGATAGAATCAAACTTTTCTCCACCCTTACATTTCTTCCAAAGCGGACATTCTCGCTTAAAGTATCCTACTTCACCATACTTGAAGCATCTCTTGGACCCCTTGCTACCCCTTCACTTGCCCTTCATTTTTCATTTCCTGGGGCACTGTGACACTATGAGACCCTCCTGAAAGACTTTCCTCTTCATCATCCATTTCCACTGCTCGTTGGACCTTAGCACTGATACTATTTTCTCGTACATCAGTGTCTTCTTACCATATAGCAATGTCATCACCAATGGATCAAAGCTCTAGGGATGTGAACATAGTAGCAAAAAACTCTTATCCTCCTCTTTGAGATCCATCCCAATGTTGAGCAAGTCCATGCTCATCCAATCAAACCATTGAATATGCCCCGCAATATCCTTGCCCTCCTACATCTGAAGGCTGTACAATTGCTTCTTCAGTATCAACTTGTTGTATATATTCTTCCCCATGTACAAGTGGCATAACCATGACCATAAATCCTTGGATGTCCTTTTCTCTAACATGCCATGCAATACCTCATCTGTCAAATAAGACCTAATCGTGGCACATGTCCTTTTCTCCAAGGACACCCATACCTTATCTATCATCTCCTTCGGCCTATCTTCCAAGACTGAATCCAGCCCCATCTGAACCAACAGATTCTCCATCCTAATCTTTCATATCATGATTTTTTTTTCCATCGAACTTATCAAATTTTACCTTTAACCTATTATTCTCCATGATCGAACTGAATCAAAAATAGCAGACAGGTAGATCTAAAAATTATCTTAACTAGCGATGGTGGACAGCAGCCCTATAATCTTTTTCTTTCTCACCAAGCATGGAGAAAATCTTAGAACTGAATCTCACTACTGATCTCTGTTGAAATATGATTTTCTTCCTTCTTCATGCTCAACAGGGCTTTGATACCAAATTATTAAGGATAGTTGGCTCTGATACCAATTGTTGTAGCAGATGGCACCACTCCAAAATCAACTATTGCTCCTACGACTATTCAAAACCAAAGCTGCATATCCAATCTCTTACATGAAACCTGAGTGTTAATCTAGAAATCTGAAGAAGAACAAAGTAGATGGCTAGCACCTAGGGATTAAAGTTGGAACCAAAGAGAGAAGTGAAGAGAGTTTAGGAAAAAAAGCTCTATATTAATTTCACTCCTTATAAAAGATATAATATCTAGGTTTTATATCCTTGGATTTCTATTACACCATATAAATCCTAATAAACCCAGACTGTTGGAACCAGATCTAGGATTTTAGGGCTAGATCTTGAAACTTTTTCTAGATCAAGCAGCGAAAGATAAAAGTTAATCAAAATTAATTTTAAATATCAAAAAATATCCTAGATCTAAGATTTGTTACATGATCATGGCATGTTATTAAATCAAAAATTAAAATCAAAAGAAGAAACTAAAACATGTTGATCACATCAACATGTTTATACATTACACCTAATGTTGGTATGAAAATAATAGATCAGATCTATTACTTGTGCAAGTTAGATATTTTAACTTACTGATCCGGGCTTGAGGATGAAGTTATGAGTCATATATACATTCAATCTCTAGGAGTCATCCACACGAGCCCACGATCACGATCAAAAGTCCTGATGTAGGAAATTAGCATAGTATGCTAATACTGTGCTGATCTTTCTTTAATAGTCGATCAGATGCCTCCTTCTTCTGGATTTGAACTCTTCCAAAGAGAAAAAGGAGGAGAGGAGGTTTCAGATATGAGACACTCTCAGAAAACTTAAAGAAAGTGGAAGAAAAGAGATGAACACAGCAATTTTAGAAGAAGACCCTGTTCTTCTTCTCTTTGCTCTCACCTAGAAACCTAGTTTGGTGTCTATGGAACCCTAATGCTCAAATAGTCTTTCTCTTTGATTTTTACACACCCTAAAGCTCTCTTAGTGGTCTATATTTTATAAAAATTTTAGGCCAAAATTCATCCTAAATAAATAGATATGGAGAGCCTTATCTAGGTCAAACTCTTAGACTAGGAAAGACCAAAATAGGCAAGTCAAATTGGGCGCCCTCTCCAGAATTTTTGGCATGGAACCTCTTGAGAAAGTCACCCAAAATATTCTCTTTTTTGCCATGAGAATCAGATAAAAAATAGGGAGGAGGGTGATGCACTTGGGAGGAAGAGATTTGGTTTTTCAAAACACAATCTCATAGGATTAAAAACCAAAACCAATTCCTTTCTTTGACTTGGTCCACTACCTAATTTCCATATGAGAAAGAGGAGAGAGGAGGGTGTGCATGAGAAGGCCTGGGAGATAGGTTTTGTCACACAAAATTAAAAGAGAAAGAGGGCGTGGGGCGTGAGGGTCTAAGATGGTGCAAGGTGGAATCCTAGTCTTACTAGGATTCCATCTATGACTTGGTCAAAGTGATTTCTCAAACCAAATTAAATCAAAACCAAGTCAACCAAATTAAATTAGACCCTAACCTAATTAAAAATTTAATTAAATTAGATTAAATTTTAATTTAATTTTTTAATTAAATTAGAAAATTGGATTGACCCGAGTCCTAGTTGAACTAGGACTAGTTCTTTCTTGCTCTTGGCTTATCCAATAAGCCAATTGGACTTGATCCAATCAAGCCCAAACTAAATATAATTAAATTATATTTAATTAAACTTAATCTTAGCTCTTTGGTTTAATAAAATTAAGTCAATTAGCAATCTAATTGCTAATCAATCCTCCTACAATACGTGCACTAGGTTAAACATCAATCGTATTGATTGTTTAACTCTAGAATGATTCTTAATCATTGATCAACCATCCAATCAGATCATGTGCTCTAATGTTTGTGACCTCATAGGTTCAAACCTAAGTCGGTAGCATAAAAATAGATTTTTATATCAATCAAAGTAACTATTTAGCAATAATACTTGATAATCGGATAGGTCGAATGTGTAGAACAACATCCTTAGAACCCATGTGGATATAGTTTCCAAATAATTCATCCCCTTGACCAAAATGCTCTTAGGACACCTCGGAGTTTAACTGTCAACTCAGATCAGGTTGTCCATATTATATTTTCAAATATCAAATCCATTTAATAGATTATCCTGGCCAAGGTTTTGCTATATTAAAATACAGTGATACATTCTTCTCCAACTCTTGGAGTGGTCAATTCCTTCTTGATCACACTTTGACTTTGCAAGTACTTGACTATGCCCAAAAGCCTTTTATCATTGAATTATAAATTTAGTTAGTCCAGTATCAAAGCACAGTGAGTTGCTTGTAAGTTACTGAGGTGATCTCAAGTCTAAGGGATACTTATACCTATATCCCATCAGAGACATTCTTGACTGTAGAATGCTCTAGAATTGGTCACGTTCAATGATGATGTATCCATACATCTCACCTGTATGCCATAGTAGTGTCTCCACACTCCTTAATTAAGAAAATAATCAACCTATATGGCATAGAGCGACCTATGCTCGATAGATGCTATCATCTTAATTAACAACCTATCATTTGATCGTGAACATATTTAAGAACTAATCGATAAATTCTCTTTTTATCGAAGCTAAATAGTTCTAAGAACTTCATCACAATAATGGAGTTCGTTAGAAGATGAATACTTTATGATGAAAAATGCTAAAAATATATTTTATTTATTAATGAATCAATTATAATTATAATATTGTACAATCGTCAATAGACTAATAATTGGCTTTGGGACACATTTTTCAATAACTTTCACTTATCCTAAAGCCACTCGGCTCAGTATTTAATATCCATCTTCGACTTGTGGTTGTCAAACTCCTTTATCGTCAGGGCTTTAGTTAAGGGGTCAGCCAGGTTTTCTTTCCATCAATCTTCTAAAGATCGACGTCATCTCGATCCACGATCTCTCAGACCAGGTGGAAGCAGCATAGGATTTGCTTCATCCACTGGTATACTTTTGGTTCCTTCACCTAAGCTATGACACTAGTGCTATCATAGTAGAGTAGGATCGAACCATCTAGGGAGGGTGCTAGTCTGAGCTTGGTGATAAATTTTCTCAACCACACAGCTTTCTTCACGACATCTGATGTTGTGATATACTCTACTTCATAAATAGAATCTACCACAGTATGCTGCTTGGAACTCTTCCAGTAAATAGTTCCATCATTTAGAGTAAAGATATATCCCAACATGCTTCTACTATCATCATGGTCAGATTAAAAGCTGGAGTCTGTAAATCTCATAAGTTTCAGATCTGACTCACTATAAACCAACCATTGGTCCTTAGTATTTTTCAAATACTTAAGGATGATTTTAAGCACTTTTCAGTGGTTTTCTCCAGGGTCAGACTTGTATCTACTCACTACTCTTAGTGAGTATGCCACATCTGATCTCTTACATGTTATGGCGTATATGATAGATCTCACTACCGAAGCATATGAGACTCTACTCATATGCTCTCTCTCTTCAGGAGTTGTCGAACAATCCTTTTTAGAAAGAGAAATTTCATGGCCTATCAGAAGATGGTCCTTTTTGAAATTCTCCATGCTGAACCTCTTCATCACTGTATCTATGTACATGGACTAGGATAATCCAAGCATTCTTTTAGATCTATCCCTATAGATCTTCATTCCTAGGATGTATGATGCTTCATCCAAGTCCTTCATGGAGAACTATGATGACAACTAGACTTTTATTTTCTGCAGTGCGAAAAAGTCATTCTTGATTAAGAGAATGTCATCGACGTACAAGATAAGAAATACCACTGTTGGACCATTTGTTCATTTATAAATGCAGGATACTTCTTCATTCTTAATGAAGCCATACGTTTTGATCACCTTACCAAAATACATATTCTAACTCCGAGATGCCTACTTCAATGCATACATGGATCTTTGAAGCTTACACACCTTGGACTCATCTGTGGATGTGAACACCTCAGGTTGTATCATATACATCTTTTTGGTCAGCTCTCCATTTAAGAAAGCAGTCTTCACCTCCATCTGCAATATCTCATAGTCCATATGGTTAGCTATCACAAGCATTATCTGAATGGATTTAAGCATTGCCATAGGGAAGAACATCTCGTCATAGTCAAAACCATAAAGTTGATGATATCCCTTGGTAACTAGATGGGCTTTACAGATCTCCATCTTTCTGTTTGTGCCTCTTTTTTTTTGAAGACCAATTTACACCCAATGGGTTTAACCCCTTCAAAAGGGTCAACCAATGTCCACACATCATTGATCTTCATGGAATCCATCTCAGATTCCATGGTCTCAAGCCATTTCTTAGAATTGAATCTCTCATAGCATCCATATAAGTGATCGGATCCTCATCGTTCTCATTGAGTTCAATGGGATCACCATCCCGAACCAAGAACTCATAGTACTATCTGGATGCTGTGGTACTTTACCAGATCATCTTAATGGTATAGGTACACTATGCTTCAGATCTGATCTAATCAAATCCAACTCAGGTTTAGCTATAGGTGTCTATTTTTCTACCTATTGAACTTTATCAAGTTCAACCTTAGAGGCAACAGTTTCTTCACCAAGGAACTTCTTTTCCAAAAAGGTTGCCTTAAGGTTGTCGAACATCTTTCGATCATCAGCATGGTAGAAATAGTATCCATTGGTCTCTTTTGGATATCCTATAAATGTGCACTTATTAGACCTAGGTTCAAGTTTATTTATAACTAACCATTTGATATAAGCCAAGCACCTCCAAACCCTAAGGTGTGAAGTGCTGGCTTACATCCTGTCCATATCTCATATAGAGTCTTAACTATAAACTTACTTGAAATTCTATTTAATAAATAATAAGCCGATTCGAGTGCATATCCTTAGAAGGATATCGACAGGCTGGCAAAATCCATCATGGATCGGGCCAGGTCTAACAGAGTCCGATTCCTCTTTTCAGACACACCATTATGCTGTAGTGTTCTTAAAGAAGTTTATTGGGAGAGAATCTCATTCTCTCCTAGATATGTGAGCAACTCACTAAAAAGATATTCCCCTCCTCGATCAGATCGAAGAGTTTTAATACTCTTCCTAGTTTATTTTTCAACTTCAATTCAAAATCATTGAACATTTCAAATGAATACGACTTATATTTCATCATATAGATATATCCATATCTAGATAGATCATCTGTGAAAGTGATGAAGTAGAAATATCCACCTCTAGCACTTATGCTTATTGGCCCACATACATCGGTATGTACTAGATCTAAGAGCTCAGTGGCTCTTTCATCTTTTCCAATAAAATGTGACTTGGTCATTTTTTCAAGAAGACAGGACTCACAAGTTGGAAGTGATTCACAATCATTGACTTTGAGGATTCCCTCTTGAGTCAACCTATTTATCTTATTCTTTTTTATATGACCTAACCCATAGTACCATAAATAGAAATCTGATACACTATCTAATCTAGGGTGCTTGTTAGTTGAATAGACTACGTTAATAAGTTATGATAGCATATACACACTATTGTTCAAATATCCATAGAAAATAGTAACACCATTCATAATGATATTACAAACTTATTTCGCTATTAAAATTTCATAATCATTTTTAGCCAAAAGGCCTACAGAAATAACATTCAAAAAAAAATTAGGATAGAAATGATAATCACTAAGAACAATGGTATGGGACTCAAATACAAGTTTTCAAATTTTTAAAGCTAGAACTGAAACTGATCTTCCATCTCCAATGTTCAGGAACCTTTCACCTTGCTCGAATCTTCTACTAACCTACAACCCCTACAATGAATTACAAATATGGTAAGGGCTACCGATATTCAATATCTAGTCAGTAATATCATAAATAGAAAAATTATAAGGAGTTATCATATAAATACATTGCCCAGCAATAGCTTGCTTCTTTCTCTGTCTGTTGGGGTCTAGAGAGGCAATGTACTAAGGACAATTCCTCTTCTAGTGCCCTCGCTTCTTGCAAAAGAAGCATTCAGCTTGACTCTTATTGGGCTTGATCTTCCTAGTCTGGCCCTATATAGATGTCCCAACCTGAACTTGCACTTTCTTAGCTTTCTTCTTCTTGTTCTTCTTTTCTTTTCTAAAGGATCAAGAACCAGAAGATGAGCATCCTACTAAGTTTATCAACTCCTTATAGAGTTGGTGACCCTTCTCAAAGTTCTAAAGCAATCCTAGTAACCCATGGTAGTCTACTTCAGGCTTTGTCATTCTAAAATGAGTAAGGAATGGGAGAAAGGACTTGGGCAACGAGTTTAGTATTGCATCCTTCCTAAGCTATTTATGTAAGAAAAAGTCGAGCTTGATCAATTGCTCTATCAGCTCGATCATGCACAATACATGATCAGTGATAGAGGCACCATCCCGTATTCTGGTGTTGAAGATGGCACAACTAGTATTGTGCCTCTCTATGTCATTAGGTGTGCCAAAGAAATCCTCCTACACTTGAAGCATGTCCTTTGGATGAGCTATCTCAAATCTACAACTGAACTCATCGCTCATGATAGCCAGCATGATGCAGCACACCGTGGTCCAATCATTGACCCACTTCTGATAAGCGTCTTTGATTGTTCCACGTGCATTGGTAGCTAGCTCCTCAGGTGCAGGATCCATCAGCACATATAGGATTCGTTCATTCTCTAGAACTATCTTCAACTTTTGGTACCAGCTACCAAAGTTGGATCCCACCAACTTATCATTATCCAATAATGATCGGAGTGATAGGATAGTGGCCATATCTACACCAAAAAAAATCAAAATCTAATTAGTAATTGATTCATTAAATCTAAAGATTTGAACTTTAATCAAAAGATTCTCCTACTATTTTATTCGAATTGATAGCCTCTACCACCAATTCAATGAATTACCCTAATTTCTTAGTGAGTGCTAGAATCCACAAAGACTGCACATGAGCCCAACTTTGGTTGGCCAACCCATGTATATCTAAGGATAGATTCATAATTAATTATTTTTTAAAATAATTTTTAATAATTAAATTTTATCCTAGTCCCTAATCAATAGGCTTTGGCCTCCACTAAAAAGGTTCGGTTAGGTCCAACAATTAATATAACCATACTTGACTCATCAAACCAATAAATGATTAGGCCCAACTTTGGTTAGCTAACCTAACCACCATTTAGAAAGATACAGCCAAAAAATCACATAATGAATGATAATTTCATTAGCTGATAAACATCAGGCCTTTGGGCCTCCAATGATTATCCAACTAATGGATTCATTATCATCCACTTAATGAGAGGCTATGAACTAGTTATTATAATAACTATCTCATTTTAGGGATCTAATAATTTTAAAGAATTTAATTTGAAGATTAGAAACGATCAGATGAACTAGCTTGTCATGATCCTCCTACTGACTTCACCAAGTCAACTTAAGGGAGATCATTAATAGACTAGCCTAGGAGAACCTAAATCCGTCATACTGATTTATCTAACTAACATGGGTTAGCTCGAATAGTCAAGTGATCTGATCAAAACATAATTTCATCAAGATGTCAGATAAATTCGATCAGTGGGAGGGTCTGCCAAAGCTTGTCTTAGACACCATCAGAAATGGCTAGATAAGCAGGCTGTCAATTAAAGACCACTAGTCTAGTTTACCTTAGACACCAACTAATTTAATTAGTCTTGATTAGATCAACCTAATAGTTCATGCTAGACCACGTAGCCAAGAATCAAGTCCATCTTGGGTCTCATTAAAGACATGGACTTGACCAACTCCAACTATTGTAGTTGATCAAGAGAATCCTTGATCTAATCTAAAGACAAAAATTGATTAGATTTAGTCAATTCTCTATTAAGTTCATTCTTTAATCTAACTCTAGGTCTTACCCAATTAATGGATCTAATCCTCACTAATCCATTTAACCTAATGTGTTATGATTTATATCTTAGGATCTTCAATTCACAATCCTAGATCCTAATCAAATAACTTTTTAATTTTTAATTAAGTTTTGGACTGAGGGTTGGCGTTTGGCTTTTCAAAAATGATTTTCATATTTGCATGAAAATATTTTTATAACATGATTCTATCAACCAAGTTACATGTTTGATTCATAATTAATATGTAAGTAAGATAAGTATGAAACTACTTTAGATCTAATCTAAATAGATTCATGTAATTGAAATAATTTCAATTATAATCAATCATATATTATCTTAGATCAAATCTAGCATATTTATGATGATTAAAATTAGATTAAAATATTTTTAATTAGATCATAAATTTTTTAGATCTATTCTAAAATTTTATGATCAATGTCTTAGATCAGCATGTACAAGGACAACCTCTCCACTATAATGGGTAAATCTTATAGCAGTTCGTGCAATCTAAAAATTTTTTATTTTTAAATCTAAATTTATTTTAAATTTATTAGATCATAAATAAAATTAAATCATATCTAATAAATTTATGATTAGAAGTAGATCAACATGAACTAGGACCATCTCTCCAATATAAGGGGTAAACATTATAATAGGACAACCTTATAGTAGTTCGTATGATCAAAATTTTAATTTTAGATTTAATAATTAGATTATAAATTAAATCTAATCTAAAAAATAATCTAAATATTCTTAAATAATTATGTAATAATAAACCTAGGCTCTGATACCAATTGTTGGAATCAGATCTAGGGTTTAAGGGTTAGATCTTTAAACATTTTCAAGATCAGATAGTGAAAGATAAAAATTAATCAAAATTAACTTTAAATATTAAAAAAATATTCTAGATCTAAGATCTATTATATGATCATGGTATGTTATTAAATTAAAAATTAAAATCTAAAGAAAAAACTAAAAAATATTGATCACATCAACATGTATATACACTACAACTAATATAGGTATGAAAATAATAGATCAGACCTATTACCTATGCAAGTTAGATATTTTAACTTGCTGATCCAAGCTTGTGGATAAAGTTACGAGCTGTACATACATCCAGCCTCTAGGAGTCATCCACACGAGCCCATGATCACGATTAGAAGTCTTGATGCAGGAAATCAACACAGTATGCTAGTACTATGCAGATGCATCTTTGATTGTCGATCAGATGCCTCCTTCTAGATTTAGACTCTTTCGAAAAGAAGAAGAAAGAGAGGAGGTTTCAAATGTGAGACACTCTTAGAAAACTCAAAGAAAGTAGAAGGAAAGAGGTGAACACAGCAACCCTAGAAGAAGACCCTCTTCTTCTTCTCTTTGCTCTCACTTAGATATCTAGTTTGGTGTCTATGGAATCCTAATGCCCAAATAGTCTTTCTCTTTGATTTTCATACACCCCAAAGCTCTCTCAATGATCTATATTCCATAAAAATTTAGGCTAAAATTTATCCTAAATAAATAGATATGGAAAAGCCTTGTCTAGGTCAAACTATTAAACTAGGAAAGACCAAAATAGGCAATCAAGGGGAGCCCAACTCTTGGGCACCCTCTCCAAATTTTTTTGCATGGAACCTATGGAGAAAGTCATCCAAAACCTTCTCCTTTTTGCTATGAGAATCAGAGAAAAAATTGGGAGGAGGGTGATGCACTTGGGAGGAAGAGTTTTGGTTTTTCAAAACACTATCTCATAGGATTTGAAACCAAAACCAATTCCTTTCTTTGACTTGGTCCACTATCTAATTTTCATATGAGAAAGAGGGGAGAGAAAGGCATGCATGAGAAGGCCTAGGAGAGGGATTTTGTCACATAAAATTAAGTGAGAAAGAGGGCGTGGGGTGTGAGGGGCTAAGGTGGTGCAAGGTGGAATCCTAGTCTTACTAGGATTTCATCTATGACTTAGTCAAAATGGTTTCTCAAACGAAATTAAATCAAAACCAAGTCAACCAAATTAATTTAGACCCTAACCCAATTAAAAATTAAATTAAATTAAATTAAATTTTAATTTAATTTTTTTAATCAAATTAAAAAATTGGATTGATCTGAGTCCTAGTTGAACTAGGACTAGTTCTTCCTTGCACTTTGCTTATCCAATAAGCCAATTGGACTTGATCTAATCAAGTCCAAACTAAATCTAATTAAATTATATTTAACTAGACTTAATCTGAGCCCTTTGGCTTATTCAAATTAAGCTAATTAGTAATCAATTGCTAATCAATCCTCCTGCAACACTTGCACAAGTTTAAACATCAATTGTATTGATTGTTTAACCCTAAAATAATTCTTAATCATTGATCAACCATCTGATCAGATCATGAGCTCTAATATGTGTAATCTCATAGGTTCAAACCTAAGCTAGAAGCATAGAAATAGATTTCTATACTAATCAAAGTAACTATCTAACAATGGTACCCATTAGCCGGATAGGTCGAATGTGTAGAACAACATCCTTAGAACCTATATGGATAAAGTTTTTATATAATTCATTCCCTTGACCAAAATGCTCATAAGATACCTCAAAGTTCAACTGTCAACTCTGATCAGATTGTCCTTATTGTATTTTAAAATATCAAATTCATCTGATGGATTATCCTGGCCAAGATTTTGCTATATTGAAATATAGTGATATATTCTTCTCCAACTCTTGAAGTGGTCAATTCTATCTTGATCATACTCTAACTTTGCAAGTACTTGACTATGCTCAGAAGCCTTCTATTACTCAATTAGAAATTCAGTTAGTCCGGTACCAAAGCATAGTGAGTTGCTTGTGAAGAAAATAGTGCAGGATTTGCTATGCTACTTTTGAAAAATATTTCAAAAATAGCACTAATGCAGCAAAAAATAATTAATCTAATTAATTATCTACTAATCATATCAGATTATTTAATCCTATATATTAGGATCTAAACATAATATGCATGCATACATCAGTAGATCTGAAAATAAAACTATGTAATAAACTATTTATTATATCTACGTATTCAAAATAGAATACCTTTTTGTGGATAGTCGATCACTGTAATCTGAGTCAACTGAATAATGCTTTGGTATCACATCATAGCTGCACATATGTTTGGCCTCTATGGTTGGTCCACATGGAGCTCCTGGTCCCGATCAGCCCCACTAGAGTGCTAGCTCCTCGCCGGAGCCTTCGATGGCTGATCACGATCGATCCAATTGATTATATATTTTTTAATTTTTTAAATACTTTAGAAAATTAGAATATAAATATTGGAGGATGATGAAGATGTATTTCAAATTTGGTGGCAATCTGATGCTCATAGCACTCGATGTCTCCACCCGAACCTAGATTCCCAAATCTAGGATTTCACTCGGCCTAGAAACCCTAACACACTAAAAATCCTATCACACCCTCTGTGTGTGGAGTTTTTCCACGAAATAAGTTTTTGTGAAAAGATAACTTTTAGATCTATAATCTCTATTGAGATCATATCTAAAAATAGGATATCCTTAGAGATAAAAATCATAAGAGAAGAGAGGCATGAGGGAAAAGTAAAGTACTATAGGATTCTATTCACCTTCACTCCAAAATTTTTTTCACCTAGAACTAATGCCCAAACACTTTAAAATTTTTGCCACATAATACTATCCTCTTCTACTAAACTCATAAAAATTCTTATAATTTATTTATATGAATACCATGGGAAAATTGCATGGAAAATAATAAGGATCGAGTGGTTGAGAGGTTTTAACCACTCACTTGATTTTAAAAATCAAATAAGCCTCTTATCCTTATCCAACGCCCCCTCCCTTGTGTTTAATACGTAGAAGGACTCTCCTTCTGCATGCACATTTTTATTCCTCCAAAAAATATTCGACAAACAAAAGGGAGGGCATGGGAAGCAGAGTGGAAAAGTCAAAAATGGTGGGCGCATAGGAGAATTTGAATTCAAACTTTATTTAACCTGATCCTAATTGGTTTCAACCAAACCAATTAATCTAGACCCAATTAAACTAGGTTAAATCTAACTAAATTATGCTTAGTCTAATCCAATAAAATTTTAATCAAATTAGAAATTAATTTGATTCAGGTTCTGATCAAATCAGGGTCAAAGCTCCCATAGCGATTAGGTCATCTCATGACCTAATTGGATCAAATCCAATTGAATCAAATTCAATCAGACTTGATCAAATCTTAATTGCTCAATCAAATTAAGCTAATCAATAATTAAATTGCTAATAATCCTCCAAAATATCTGAGTTCAAATCGAATGGATTACTGGGCAATAGAATCCTATCAACATGAAACTCTTAAAGAGTCCTAAACCAGTGGGACTCTTGAACCCAGTGTCCCAAACAAATTAAACTTATCATCATAGAGTCCCAGACTAGTGGAACTCTTAATCAAAGAGTTTCAGTTGAGTAGAACTCAGAGTCTTAGTCCAGTAGGACTCTTGATCATAGAGTTTCAGTCCAGTGGGACTCTTGACCATAGTATCCAAAATTATCAGGACTCATGATTAGAGAGTCTCAGATAAATAGAACTCAGAGTCCCAATCTAGTAAAACTTTTGGTCATAGAGTTTTAGTCCAGTGGGACTCTTGACCATAGAGTTTCAGACCAGTGGAACTCTAGATCAGCCATGAAATCATGTAGGAACTCCTAATATGTATGACCCCATAGGTCCAAACCTAAGTTGGTATCACAGAAACTAATTTCTATACTAATCGAAGTGACCATCAAGTAATGGTACCCGACGTCTGGATAGATCGAATAATCATAATTACAATATTCAAAACCTATGCATATATGGTTACCGTATAATTCATCCCTATGATCTCTGTGTAATAGATGACTCCGGGTTAGACTGTCAACCCTAGAAAATACATTCATGTCGTATCTCAAAGCAATTAGTCTCGTGACTCCTCACTAAGACTATCCTGGCTAAGGTTTTGCTAAATTGAAATATAATTGAATACAGCTCCTAAAATTAGGAGTGGTCAATTCCATCTTGATATACGCACCGACTCTACAAGTAATTGACTGTGCCCAAAAATCTTCCATCATTGAATTAGAAATTCAAACAGTCCGACACCAAAATATAGTGAGTTACTTGAAAGTCACCATGGTGATCTCAGATCGAAGGAATATTTATACCCATATTTTATCAAAGCTAATCTTGATAGAAAAAAAGCCCCGGAGTTGGTCACGTTCAGTGCAGATGTACCCATACATCTCACTTGCATGCCATATCAATGTCTTAACACTCCTTGGTTATGAGGACAATCAACCTATATAGCATACAATGACCTATACTTGATAAACGTTGTTGTCCTAAGTAACAATGTATCATTTGATCGTGAACTATTTAAGGACTAAATGATAAATCCTCCTTTGCCGAATCTAGATAGTCCTAAGGACTTCATCACAACACAGAAGTTCATTAGAAGACAACAGAATTGATGATGAAAAATACCAAAATAATTTTTATTAATTTATAATTTATATATAATTATAAATATATGGTCCAATCATTAATAGACTAATGATTCGCTTTGGGACACATTCCCAACAACTTGTAAGTCACTGAGGTAATCTCAGGTCTAAGGGATACTTATACCTATATCCCATCAAAGACATTCTTGACAATAGAATGCTCTAGAGTTAGTCATGTTCCATGATGATGTATCCATACATCTTACCTGTATGCCATACCAGCATCTCCACGGTCTTTGATTAAGAGAACAACCAATCTATAGGCATACAATGACCTATGCTTGATAGATGCTGTCATCCTAATTAACAGCCTATCATTTGATCGTTAATAGATTTAAGGACTAATCAATAAATCCTCTCTTTATCGAAGCTAAATAGTCCTAAGGACTTCATCACAATAATAGAGTTTATTAGAAGATGAATACTTTATAATGAAAAATGCTAAAAATATATTTTATTTATTAATAAATTAATTATAATTAAAATGTAGCACATCTATCAATAGACTGATGATTAGTTTTGGAACATATTTTTCAACAAGACTCCAGCTGTAAAGCTCTCCTAGTCTAACCCAATACATGAAAGCACTCACCAAGCCTATGTACACCTATATCTCCCATGCTCTCATCTCTTGAATCAAAACTCGATCTATATATAAGTTAGCCCCCTTAAGATCTTATTAGACCAGACCTTAAGACCCCTTGGATTAAATTCAATCCAAGATCAAACAAAAAATCCCATCCAACTCTGTTCGTCACCATCAAGCCGGCTCTATTAGGAGCCAAGCTAGTTCGACTGCATTGAAGGAGAAATCCTGATTTCCTAGGTCAGGTTCGTTCAAATCTGATTGAATCAAGAGGCATATTTCAAAAATTTTCTCTTAGATCTAAATTAGATCTAACATTTTTTAGATCTAATTTTATGATCTAATAAAAAAAATAAATTAAATTAAATCTAAATTAGTTTTACCTTGATAAGGGTAATCCAATTACCCGTTGATGATCCGCTGATAGCCTAAGGTTCTGGATCTAGCCATGCAAGTACCTGATCTATATCAGTATCCACTCAGGCTGGATCTAGAGATCTTTTTCTTCTTTATCATGTCTCCAAAAATTAGATCTGAATCTGATTTGGAGAATCTTCGAAGCTCCTTTCGAAGATCTGCTATCATCTCATAGTAGTGCTGCCTTCTTTCTTTCTCGTCAGCCTTTTCTTGCTTGAATCTCACTAATCTGAAGGCCCAACTTCCTTGAGCATGGAGAGGAGAGAGAGAGAGTCAGAAAGGTGGCATGGAGGAGGGAGAGGGATAGTCTTGAGGTGTGGGCTAAGAGAAACTCTATCAAAGTTGGGCGTAGATAGGTCTTTATATAGACCCTGCTGCACCACGCAGTGCCACATCACCTCGGCCAATCACGTTGCTTCATGCAATCAGATCTAAATCTGATTGATGGGATGACATCACCTAATCCAATCAGATGAGAGACCCACAGATTCATCTTTAGGTGGTGCCTAAGATTGGTCAAAGTCTATAGGTGAGAGTCACCTAGTTTGAATCTAAGAAGCAACCTGGAGTCCCATCCGTATGGGACTCCAGGCACCCTATACATGGGCGCACACCATCCTAGGCATGCACCCCTTTCTTTCCAAAATCTAGTAAGGGGACAAGCTCCAATCTGCTCTCCAATAAGTGCATGATACATGGGCAGACGTCCAAGGGTCAAAGGTCAATGTTTGACCAAGTCAAAGGACAAGAATTAGCAGATGATGAAAAATGGCAGATGTTGTCTTAAATTTATCTCATAAATTAAGACAACCCATTTCTGACCTAGACAAGCTCTAGTCAGATTAGATAAACATACCTAAGGTAGCATAAATATATTTGGCTCAGTCGAGACAACTTATAATGATAGAAAAAAGAAGCATGTTAGGTTCAATCGTATGCTAGCATGATTTCCTTGAACCTAATTGAATCTAATTCAAATCAATTGAACTGGGTTAGTCTAGTTGATGATATCCAGATCCAAACCCTTATTTGTGTGATCCAGTTAGGTTCAGTTCTGTATGGTAATGATATATGTCGTGATCTTCATCATCAACATCATTGAAACTCCTTTCGATGGATCAGAACTCTTTTGATTCAGACAACTGGAATGATCGATCATCTAAATCATTCTAATTGCTCCCAAAATCCATCAATGATACCTAGCAGTATATGGTGGCAATCCATCAAAATTGAAAATGAATCTCTTTGTGCAGCTATTTATGTGATTAAGTTCTTCTATCTTGAGCCCCGATCAGATTAGGGTTAAGGTGAACTTGTCAAATCCTAATTTCTATCATATGATTTAATCATTCGATTCAAGTCCAATGTGAAAACCTTAATAGAAACTCTTTCTATTATTTCACTCTCTGCCATGGCCATGGGTTTATGAACTTGATTCTCATGATCATCATAGGGCTGCTCCTCATCTATTGAGGTAGATAGATTCCATCTTGGTGCAATCCAATTTCTACAATGAACATGCTATAGCCAACATACACCTCAGGGTTCCGAATGGCTAGGAGATCGAGTCATGGTGTAGTCAAACTATAACATCCTCAAGGTGAACTATCGATGCACCTCAGGTCAAAGAACCAGACACACCACTATAACTTCGAGCCAGTCATCGACGAGAAGGTAGACTTTCTTATGACTACTCAAGGTGGTCACGCTCAGTGCCCTCGTTCTCTAATGAGTACTTATACTCTCGCTCCGGTGTCTCTACACCGTAGACTCAAGACTCATCTACTATAAAAAAGTGATTGTACACCAACTTTTCAGATCAATCACCATCTTCATGATGATCCTACGGTCAGGAGCATTTTATGAGTTAATAATGAAAATTCTTGTCTTAAATTTTCAACTCTTGAAAATAAGAATTATCATTACCACTAACTCAAGAGATGTATCACAGACACTAAATATACATATGTGATAGAAAATAATCTATTTTATTGTTTATAGTCAAAATTATAATTTTGCTCTTAAAAGTATATTACAAGTGTCAGCCAATTCAAGATTTTAGGGCACACATATCTAACATGCATCTCACCCGAATCCTAGCTTCCATTTGCTTGAGAGGGCTAGCTCAAATCCATCCCGAGCCAGCTCGATCTCAGTTTGAATCGGCTTGACTGCATATCCGAGCTAGCCTACCTATGTGTCAGCCCCTTATCTTGGTTGATTTTTCTCCTGTCTTAGATCCCTATGCTCCACCTTGTGTCCTAGGTCTTCGGAGCACCTATCAAGTCCCCTTAAGATCCTCGCACCTAAACCTCAAGCCCATGTAGGGCTACACGCTGCCTTCATCCTAGGATAACTCCTGTCCTAGTCAAAGGACCACACCTATCCTAGTCTCTTTAGAGCCAACATCCTGGCTGCTCCCATGGTCTCCTAAGGCTTGGAAGCACCACACCATCCTAACACTCTCTATATATATTTCTTCATTAGGGTAACCATTTAAAAAGGCCAACTTTACATTCATTTAAAAAATTTTTCATTTATTTTGAGCTACCAAGGAGATAATAAGATATACCATCTCTAGGCAAGCAAATGGAGCAAAAACTTCATCATCGTCAATGCCTTGTTTTTGTTTGTAGCATTTTGCAACTAATCATGCTTTATACTTCTCCTTCATTATTAGCATCTTTATCCCAATATTTAGAACTATAATGACCAAACATTTTATGATGTATATAACATTGAATGTCAAATTTTCCAAATCTTGATCTATAGTTGTATCTTCCTATTGACCTTGGGTATGATTTTGATGAATAATATTTTAGTTGATATTTAGTACTAACAACTTGGTTGAAATGTTTCAGACAAAGTTCAAGAAGATAGAAACCCATTTCAATGATGCTTCATGTTTGATTAAAAGAACCAAGAAAGAGAAGCAAAAAATGATCAAGCCTAACATTTTCAAAGAGTATTGAGTCATGAACTAACTCAAAGGAAGTTTAAAGATAAATTTGGCATGGTTTCAGCATTTAGCATTGATCAGGAGTTGACTCCAGATTAGTAGAACCCAACTCAGAAGCTCAAATAGGCACCAGGCTCAAAATAGAAGGTTTTAGTATGAATCCTATTGTAGGAGTCAATCGGGAGTTGACTCAAGAAAAATAGGAGTTGACTCATGTCTTAGAAAAAACACCAATCCAGGAATAGGACACTGAATTCTTCATCTTGCGACTGAAGTCGACTCATGAAGTATAGGAGTCGACTCTGGCATGCAAAAGTAGTATGAAAAATAAATATAGAGAGTAAGAATTTTTCGTCCTACAGCTGGAGTCGACTCAAGACTTTAGAGAGTCGACTCCCGAGCTTCTAACAGCCTTAATAGCTAGTTTCTAGAACTGCCCATATTTCATTTTTGGATGCTTTAAATGGCTTTTCTGGCATTCCAACGGCTACAAACCCATTTTTGGACTTCTTAACTTGGATTAGAAGGCTTCTAAGATCAAATTAAGGCTTGAGAAATCAAGATATAAAGACAAGAAAGTAGAAAACATTAGCAAGTTTTCAAAAACTATGTGCTGTCCAAATAGTAAGCTTAAAAGAGCCTTCATTGTTGTTCAACCACTCAACCAGCTATGCAATCAAGACATTTTTAAGTGAAGAAAGGAGGTGTTCATTGCTAAAGCCCTCCAACTACTTATCTTGTGTATTAAAGCCTTAAATTTGCTCTTCAAAAGGAGTTTGCTCTTGTTTTAAATTTCTGCATTAATCTAAAATATTTATATTTCAAGTTTCAAATGGCTGACACTTAGAGGATAGGCTCATCCAAGTCTTGAATTGGATTTGTACAAGCCTAGGAGTGGCTTGGGGTAAGATTTTGGTTGGTTAGCCTACAAAACCAACTATGTTTAGATTGTGAACTCAGAAGAAAAATAATCTTACTGTAATCTTAGAGATTATGATGAAATTCTCAAGTGGAGTGCTTGAGGAGTGGACGTAGGTATTGGATTTGACATCGAACTACTATAAAAATCTTATGGCTTTGTGTATGTGATTTTCTTCATTAGCCATTATTATTTACTACTCATTTAATTACTGCATTTTTAGCATAATAGTATTCTAATTCTGCACATACACATAGTAATCCTAAAATTTTTGAAAAATTCAATTCACCTCCCCTCTTGGGCTGTTCTTCTAGGCAACAAGTGATATCAGAGTAGGTGCTCTTATATTATTTATTATTTTCAGAGTAATCGATCAAGATGGCAATCCAATTAAATGTCTTCCTAATGGAAGGGTAGTCCATAAATTGGCCACCTCTATTTAATGGTTCTAACTATATATATTGGAAGGCACGCATACACATATTCATTCAAGCACTTGATTAAGACCTATGGAGTGTCATAATCAATGGACCACATATGCCTATAATTAGCATTGAAGATAATATAATTCCTAAACTCAAAAGAGATTATGATGAAAATGGTAAGAAGTTGGTCCAATTGAATGCTAAAGCAATGAATGTGCTTTATTGTTCAATTAATGCCAATAAATTTAATTGGATTTCTACTTGTATGTTAGCCAAAGAAATATAGGATAGACTTGAGGTTACCCATAAGGATACCAATCAAGTAAAGGAATCCAAAATAAATATGCTAGCACATAAGTATGAACTTTTTAAAATGGAATCAACTGAAAGCATTACTAAAATATTTACATGATTTACTAATATTATAAATGAACTCAAAAGATTAGAAAAATCATATACTAATAGTAAACTTGTGAGAAAAATTTTTAGTTCTCTTCCTCAAACTTGGGAGGTGAAGGTGATGGCTATACAAGAAGCTAAGGATCTCAACACCTTGCCTCTTGAAGAGCTTTTTGGTTCTCTCATGACACATGAGTTAACCATGAAACTAAACTTGGAAGATGAAGTTAAGAAAAAAAAGACCATGGCCATCAAGTTCATAGTAAAGGAAGAAGATAAAGAAAGTAAAAATTTTGAGAAAGAAATGATGATGAAGAAATGGCTCTCCTAACTAGAAAATTTAGAAGATTCATAAAGAAGAAAAGACCAAACTTCAAGAGAAGATCCTTCTCCAAAGGTGAAGTTAGTAAAGATTGAGAGAAGGATAAAGTCAAGGAGCAACCTGCATGTTTCAAATGCAAGAAACCAGGTCATTTCAAGTTAGACTGCCCTCTATTGAAGAAATCCTTCAAGAAAGTAAAGAAGAAAGTGATAAACATATAAAATATATGTATAAAAGTATTAATTTATTAAATTAATTTATCTTTATTCTTAATAATTATTACTTTTATTTTATCTTTTATAGAAAAGAAGATAATGGATGAAAAGAGCTCGATTTATGGATCGCAATGAAATAAATTTGAAGCAAATCGGACTTAAAATGGACCCAGAATGGAGTTTTGAAGGAAAAATAAAAAAATAAAAAAATATAAGACCCACAAAAATTTGGCCCATTAGGCCCGCCGGTGCATGATAGACCAGCTGCCTGATCCACGAAACTTGTTGTAGACTGGCCAACTCAACAGGCGGAGCTAATCAGGGAGCGCCACATGGTGGACCAAGACCCTTAAAGGGTTCACAGAGAATATGTCGTGGCTCATAGGGGTAAAAAGGTAATTTTGCAGAAGATGGCACGTGTCGATTGGCCCAGGTCTTCCATGTGCCTGGTTCGTGATAGTCTACAACTACAACATAGGCACGATCGGATAGCAGCCATCCATCTTGCCCGAGATCTAACGATCCCCATCAATTCTCGATCTAATTCAAAGAGATCCAGCTGATTTTTGCATGATTGGACAGTCAAGAACTATGTTGGTGTTAGATATGTGTGCCCTAGAAGTTCGATTGGCTAATACTTATGATACACTTCTAAGGGCAAAATTATATTTTTGATTATAAATAATAAAATAGATTATTTTCTATTACAGTGTGTATTATGAAAGTATCTGTGATTCATCCTTTGAGTTAATGGTAATGATAGTTCATATTTTCAATAGTTGAAAATTTAAGACATGAATTTTCATTATTAACTCATAAAATACTTTCGACCGTAGGATTATCATGAGAATGGTGATTGATCTAGAAGGTTGGTGTACGATCGCTTCTTTAGGAAAGATGAGTCTTGAGTCTATGGTGTAGAGATACCAAAGCGAGAGTATAGATACTCGTTAGAGAATGAGGGTACTGAGCATGACCACCTCAAGTAGTCATAAGGAAGTCTACCTTCTCGTCGATGACTAGCTCGAAGCTACAGTGGTGTGTCTGGTTCTTTGACCTGAGGTGCATCATGAAGGAAAAAATCTTTGTTTTCCTGGGTCAGGTTCGTTCAGATCTGATTGGATCAAAAGAGATATTTCAAAATTTTTCTCTAAGATCCTAATCAGATCTGAGACTCTTCAAATCTATTCTTATTGATCTAATAAAATAAAATAAAAATTAAATTAAATCTAATTTAATTATACTTTTATTTTGGGTAATCCAATTATCTTGTGATGATTCCGATGTTTGCCTGAGGTTCTGGATGTAGCCATGCAAGCGTCTGACCTCTACCAGTATCCACTTGGACAAGATCTAGAGATCTTCTCTTTCTAAATCTATCCTCCAAAAAATAAATCTAGAACTGATCTTGAAGGTCTTCAAAATCTCTTTTGAAGATCAACCATTGTCTCTTGCAATAGTGCTGCCTTCTTCCTTTCCCATCGACTCTCACTTGTTTGGATCGCACCTAACTCGTGCCCAAAGTCCCTTGGGCATGGAGAGGAGAGAGAGGACCTAAGGATGGCATGGAGAGGGAGGGAGAGGGGCTATATGGCATGGGCTAAAGTAGAAGCTCTTAATTCTAGGCACAGATAGGGTTTATATAGGCCCTGTTGCACCATGCAGTGCCACATCATCCCGACCAATCATGACCCTTTGTGCAATCAGATCTAAATCTGATTGGTGAGATGACATCATCTGATCCAATTAGATTAGAGTCCCTCAAAAACCTCCTTAGGTGGCACCAAGATTGGTCAAACAGGACTCCTTGGCGCCATAGTATTTAAATTCATGAAGTAACTTAGAGTCCCATCTGTATGAGACTCCATGCATTATCCTCATAGGGCGCACACCTCCCTGGGTGTGCATCCCTTGCTTGTCTACTTTTTAGCAGGGGGATAAGGTCCAAGGTTCTCTCCTATGGGTGCATGATATATGGGCAGATGTCTAAGTGTCAAAGGTCAACATTTGACCAAAGTCCAATGACAAGATTTAGCATGTGACAAAAAGTGGTAGGTGTTGTCTCAAATTTATTTCATAAATTAAGATAACCCTTTTCTGACTTGGACAAGCTCCAGTCAGACCAAGCAAAGGTTCTTAAGTGAGTCCAAATATATTTGGCTCAGTCGAGACAAGATTTAATGATTGTTAAAGGAGAACATTAGGCTCAATTATGTGCTAGCACGATTTTCTTGAACCTAATTGAATCTTATTCAAATAAATTGAACTGGGTTAGTCCAATTGATGATATCCAGATCCAAATCCTTATTTGCGTGATCCAGTTAGGTTCAGTTTAGTATCGTAATAGGATATGTCATGATCTTCATCATCAACATCATCGAAACACCTTTTCGATGGATTAGAACTTTTCTGATTCAGACAACTAGTATGATCGATCATCCAAATCATTCTAATTGCTCTCAAAATCCACCAGTGACACCTAGCAGCATATGGTAACAACCCATCAGAACTGAAAGCGAACCTATTGGTGCGGTAACCTATGTGATTAAGTTCCTCTATCTTGAGCCCCGATGAGATTAGGATTAGGGTGATCTCATCAAATCCTAACTTCCATCATATGAATTAATGATTCAATTTAAGTCCAATATGAAAACCCTAATAGAAACTCTTTCTATTATTTCACTTTATCATGGCCATGGGCTTGTGGACTTGATTCTCATGATCATCATAGGGTTGCTCCTCATCTATCGAGGTAGATAGATCCCCTATCGGTGCAATCCAATTCCTACAATGAATATGCTATAGCCAACATACACCTCAGGATTTCGAATGGCTAGGAGATCGAGTTATGGTGTAGTCAAACTATAACACCCTCAAGGTAAACTGTCGATGCACCTCAGATCAAAGAATCAGATAGACCACTGTAGCTTCAGGCCAGTCATCGATGAGAAGGTAGACTTCCTCATGATTGCTCAAGGTGGTCATGCTCTGTGCCCTCGTTCTCTAATGAGTACCTATACTCTATCTCCAGTGTCTCTACACGATAGACTCAAGACTCATCTATCCTAAAGAAGCGATCGTACACCATCCTTCTGGATCAATCACCATCCTCATGATGATCCTATGATCGGGAGCATTTTATGAGTTAATAATGAAAATTCAAGTCTTAAATTTTCAACTCTTGAAAATATGAACTATCATTACCATTAGCTTAAGGAATATATCATAGACACTTTCAAATATAAACTGTGATAGAAAATAATCCATTTTATTATTTATAGTCAAAATTATAATCTTGCCCTTAGAAGTGTATTACAAGTGTCAGCCAATCTGGCTTCTAGGGCACACCTATCTAACAAACTCCCACTTGACCTAAAGCCAATTGGCTACAAATCTAAGTCCCATCTTCACAAGGTGGGCTTCGATCTTTTGCTGATCCAATGGCTTTATGAGTGGGTCTATCGTATTATCTGTGGAGTCGACTCTCTTGACCTCGACGTAACCTTTCTCAAGGTAATCACAGATGAGATGGTATCGCCGCTCGATGTACTTTGATTTCTGGTGAGACCTCAGCTCCTTAGCAAGGGCTATGGCACCATTATTATCGTAGTACAGAGGAATGGCATCCGATGGCATTACTCCTATCTCTGTGGTGAACTTCTTGTACCAGAATGCCTTTTCGCAGCTTCTGACGTAGCGATGTACTTTGCTTCCATGGTCGAATCTGCTATCATTGTCTACTTGAAACTCTTTCAACTGAGAGTACCACCAATACACACAAATAGACTCCCAGATGTCGATTTTCGATCATCTATATCGGACATAAAATCTGAGTCTGTATATCCCTAGACTTGAAGTTCTCTATTACCAAAAATCAACAACATATCCTTAGTTCTTCTTAAGTACTTAAGGATACATTTCACAGAAGTCTAGTGTTCATCACTTGGATTCAATTGATATCTACTCGTGACACTCACAGCATGGGCTATATCAGATCGTATACATAACATGGCGTACATGAGGCTCCCTATTGCTGAAGCATAAGGGATCTTGCTCATACGTTCAATCTCCTCAGATGTGTTGGGACACATTTTCTTGGAGAGATGAATGCCATGTCTGAAGGGTACCAATCCCCTCTTAGAGTTTTTCATGCTAAACCTCTTTAACACTTTCTCTATGTACATCTTCTGTGAAAGATCCTAGCATCCTATTCGGTCTATCTCTATAGACCTTAATTCCTAGAATGAAGGATGCTTCTCCTAGGTCTTTCATGGAGAATTCTTTAGATAACCACATTTTAACTATGGTCAACATGGGAATATCATTCCCAATAAGGAGGATATCATCCACGTACGGTACGAGAAAGACAATAGCACTCCCACTGATCTTTTTGAAAATACATGGTTCCTCCTCATTCTTGATGAAATTAAATAATTTGATCACATCATTAAAATGAGTATTCCAGCTCTGAGATGCTTGCTTAAGTCCATATATGGACCTTTGCAGCTTGCATACTTTGTGATCAACATCACTGGATGTGAAACCTAGCGGCTGTTCCATATAGATATCTTGCTCAAGGTATCCATTTAAGAATGTCGTTTTCACATCCATTTTGCCATATTTCATAATCAAAATAAGCTACAATAGCAAGCAATGTGCGGATGGAATTTTAGCATAGCTACTGACGAAAAGGTATCCTGATAGTCAATGCCTTCACACTGACTATAACCTTTTGCCACTAATCTAGCTTTGAATGTCTCCACATTTTCATCTGCACCAATCTTTCTCTTGTAGATCCATTTACATCCAATAGGTACTATACCTTCTGGTGGATCTACCAAGGTCCAGACTTGGTTTGAGTGCATCGAGTCAATTTCTGACTTCATTGCCTAACCATTTCTCAGAGTCGATATCTGATATCACCTCCTCGTAGGTTTTGGGATCACCATGAACCCCATTACCTACGAGGAATATTTTCTCTACTTTCTATAAAATAGTACGTAAGTACCTCTCAGGGGGATGGGAAACCTTTTTCGATCTACGAGGTGGAAGAGGTAGTGATTGTATTGGCTCAACCTGATTTGGTTCCATGGGGTCCTTAGCTCGTTGCTCTTATGAGACTTTCTCCTCGAGCTTGATCTACTTTCCAATGCCGCTATCTTGAATAAACTATTTTTCAAGAAAGATGGCATGTCGACTCACAATCACATTGTGGTCTTCTGGAATGTAGAAATAAGTATCCTAATGACTCTTTAGGATATCCTATGAATCGAGCTCTAAAGGACCTAAACTCTAACTTGTCCGCTTGTTGTCTTTTGACATGAGCCGGACAACCCCAAATTCTGAGATGACTCAGACTTGGTTTCTTACCATGCCATATCTCATACGGTGTGGTAGGAACGGTTTTAGAGGGAACCCTATTCAGTAAATATATTGAAGTTAACAATGACTATGTCCCCAAAGAAAATCAGGGAAGGTCTGTGAAGCTCATCATGGATCGAACCATATCCTAATAGGAGTCCGATTTCCTCCATTCTGAAACCCCATTGAGTTGAGGTGTTCCTGGTGGAGTCCATTGAGAGACTATGCCATTTTCCTTGAGATAGTCTAGGAATTTCGGCTAAGGTATTCACCTCCTCGATCTGATCGAAGAACCTTAATGGGTTTTTCAGTTTGTTTTTCTACTTCATGTCTGAATTCTTTGAACTTTTCAAAAGCTTCAGACTTGTGTCTCATAAGATACACATACCCATACCTAGACAGATCATCGGTAAAGGTTATGAAGTAGACAAAAGTTGCCTCTAGTCGGCACATCAAATGGGCCGCACACATCAGTATGTACTAGGGCAAAGTAGATCTGTGGCCCTTTCCCCATGTCCTACAAAAGGGAGCTTAGTCATTTTGCCATGAAGACAATGATTCACAAATTGGATATGACTCGAAAGTCAATGGACTCAATACCCCATTTTTCTCCAATTTGTTAACCCTATCTTCTGCTATATGACCTAATCTTAGGTGCCATAGATACCTATCATTTGGACTATCCCTAGGTCATTTTGATCTTATGGCATTCACATTTTGCTCGATAGTTAAAATAGATACATCAATATGTAACTGATAAGAGACCATTAATGAAGGAAACCACTTGCAATTTTATTTCTTTCATAAAGAATATTACAATGGTCCTTAAGAAAAGGTAATTACATAGCCTTCTTGTGCTAAAGCATGAAACAGAAATCAAATTCCTGCTTGCAGCAGGCACATAATAACAATCCTTTAGATACTAAAGTCTAAAGCCAGATGGTAAGTCAAAGAGGGTATGTTCCCACGGCCACAATAGCAACTCTTGCTCCATTTTCGACATGTAGGATCATCTCACCATCCCTCAGCCTCCTGCTATCCTCAAGACCCTGCATGGAAGTGCATAAATGAGCACTAGAATTCAGAGTCAAGCACCCAACTGGATGCAGAAGAAATCATAAGGTTAGATTCAATAACGAGCATACCTTCAGAAGGACCCATCTCCTTAGTTTTTAGGGTGGCCAGGTATAGTAGGGCAATTTCCGCTTCCAGTGGTCGTCAGTATTACAATGGAAAACACTTTTCTTTGTCAGCGGCCTTCTTCTTCAGCTCTGCCTTCTTTTTCTTTTCCACCTTCCATCTTCTGCCCTTTTCACAGACTTCTTTCTTCTTTCCAAAAGACTTTCTCTTGGAAGAAGTCCATTTCCATAGCAAGTACTGAGCCTTTAGAACCTTTCATAGAAAGCTCAGCAGTAACCAGCATATTCATAAGCTCGGCTCAGAGTATTCTGAAGTTTATGCATATGGTAGTTCATGATGAACTGCCCATATGCATCAGTCAAGGATTGTAGAATTATATCATTCTGCAGATCCTGATCTAACTTCACTCGAGCTTCTCAAGCTCTTCCAAGTCCTTGATCATCATCAAGATAATGATCTTGGACTGACTGCCCATCATGCATTTTAGCCTTAAATAGTCGTTTAGTGATCTGATATTTGGCTATGCGACTCTGTTCACCAAACAACTCTTGCAGGTGAGCCAACATTTGGCGGGCAGTCTTGATATCTTCATGTTGGCACTAAAGCTCATCAGACATCAAGCCCAACATGTAGTATCTGACCTTGTTATCTTCATCCATCCATTTATCAAGAGATGCTCTCTGTTCAGCGGATGGATAGGCTGGTAAGGTGGGGGGATCCTGATCCAATACATGAGTTAACTTCTCAGAACCCAAAATAATTTTGAAGTTTTGAAGCCAATCCTTGTAATTAGGATCCGATCAGTCTATAAGTGTTCAGGATATGGGCTAGTGGGTTGGATGCAGATATTTTCCTTTTTTCGATAGAGAGTCAAAGTTTCTAGTTAGATTTTGTAATTAAGACTTGAACAATTTATTTAGGAGTTTGATTTTTAAATAAATTAGCTCCCACTATTTTCTCAGATCCCTACACTCCCTTTATAGAGATGCAAAAATTTCTACGATTAATGATTTCTAGTGGATGGTGCAGTCCCACCAACTGACTCATCACCTCACCTAATAGTTATTGGTGATGGATTATCCAATGAGTGAACAACTCTTGTCTAATGATTCTCTAATCATGGTGCACCCAAGCTTGGTCTCTAATTCATGAATCTCATCATGCCCAAAATATTGATTCACTCCTTAGTTAAGTCAGACCTATCATTTGCATAGATTGAATTTCTAATTGGATCTCTCACCGTATCTGAAATATTTAGCCCAATCCATCCTCCAGTCCATAGCATCCAATGCCTAATAGACATGGTTGCATCTTTTTGGTGCAACTGAACCACTCTGATCAGTCGAGAACAATCAACCCCTGGAAGGGCCCGCATATCTATAATGGTGGAAGACCTTAGACTTAATCTTTTCTTAGAAAGATTTGATTTAGGTCTCTTTAAACTTGACTTGACATAGCCATAACCATTATGACTAACCTAGTGGCATGGGTTAGCTCAAATTATTAGCCACCTTAGATCAGGACTGAGCCGACAAATATGGCCAAGTAAGTGAGATCGATGGAAGGGATATGCCATTAACTCGATAAGAATGCATTCGAGTCGAGTAGCTTCCAATTAAAAATCAGTCGATCGTATCTGCCAAACTTACCTTAGACACCAAATTGTTGAGCCAGAACCAATCGGGTTAGCCTACAATCCAGACTCTAACCACTGAGCCTAATTAGGTCTTAGCTTGATCGATCACTCATGTGACTCAATCTTGACCTAGACTTAATCCTATTAGGCTGGTCAATTTAAGCACTCTTGATCCCATCTAACCAACTCTTGATTTAGTTTGATCAACTGCTAGACCTAATTGAGCTACCCAAGCCCGAACCCAATTTTATGAATATATCTTAGATCTAAAAATTCTTAATTTTAGACCTAACATATTTCATAATCTTAATTCTTAATTAAGTTTGGGCAAAATATGTAAATAAAATCCATGAAAATTGTAGAAAATAAGTTTTTGATTTTTGATTAAGGATGAACGCGTAGCACCCCTACACATCATAAGAACACCCCATCGAATGGTAGGAGAGGGCGTTTAAATCCTATTTTATTCTTATGATCGAACGGTCAAGGGGAATGCCTTAATCATAAACATGATAAATCTACAAAACTAGTTAGATCTACATATATATCACATATAAAATTGATCTAAATTAAAAACATATTTTGCATACATCTCATGTATCATATCATGCATATTTTTAGATCTAAATTATCTCATAAATATCTAAAAAATAAAATTTAAATTTGATCATATCAAATTAAATTTATTCAAGATAATTTTGTAGAACTATTCTACAACTAGTCTAAACATGCATCTATCATATCTTATATGAACAAAATTAAATAAATTTATTTTTTATTTTTTAGATCTAATTATAATATTTATAATATTAAAAAATAATAAATAAATAGATCTAAAATTATAATTAATCAAATTAAAATTATGATCATCCTAGACTACACATAAAACAACTATTCCTAGTCTAGTCATGCATTCTCATACATCTTATGTGTAGATTATTTAATTCTCTTAATTTTTAATTTTAGATCTAATCACATCTAATGTGAAATCTAAAATCATCTAATTATCATATCAAAACTATATTAAAATTAGATCTAATTAATTATAGAACCTGGCTCTGATACTAGTTGAAGGGAGAAATCTGATTTTTCTGATGCAGGTTCATTCAGATCTAATTTGATCAAGAAGGATATTTCAAAAAAAATTTTCTTAGATTAGATCTAATTTTATCAATCTAATAAAATAAAATAAATCTAATTGAATTATATCTTTATATTGGGTAATCCAATAATCCTATGATAATCCTGCTATTTGCCTGAGGTTCTGGATGTAGCCACGCAATCGCCTGACCTCTACTGATATCCACTCAAGCAAGATCTGGAGTTCTTCTTCTTCTCAATCTATGCTCCAAAAGTTAGATCTAGATCTGATCTTAAAGATCTTCAAAATGCCTTTTGAAGATCAATTGTTATCTCTTGTAGCAGTGCTGCCTTCTTCCTTTCCTGTCGTCTTTCTCTTGCTTGGATCACACCAAACTCAAGCCCAAAGCCTCTTAAGCATGGAGAGGAGAGAGAGGATCAAAGGATGGCATGGAGGAGGAGGAAGAGGGGCGATGTGGCATGGGCAAAGGGTAGAAGCTCTAAATCCTAGGCACAGATAGGTTTATATAGACCCTGCTGCACCATGCAATGCCACATCATCCCGATCAATCATGGCTCTTTGTGCAATCAGATCTAAATTTGAGGAGCATCTCTGGATAAGTGGACAGACGATGATAACAAGGCTAGATAACTACATGTTGGGCTCGATGTTTGATAAACTTCAGCACCAATAAGAAGATATTAGGACTGCTCGCCAAATGTTGGCTCACCTACAGGAGATGTTTGGTGAACAGAGTCGTGCAGCCAAGTATCAAGTCACTAAACGACTATTCAAGGCTAAGATGCGTGATGGTAGTCAATCCAAGATCATTGTCTGATGCTGCATCGGGGTCTATGAGACGCAAGCAGAGA
>QRFJ01002189.1:117787-191799 GCA_006176705.1 Cocos nucifera | reverse complement strand
TGAGAGATGAGTATAGGTTACTCTTAGAGAACAAGGGCACTGAGTGACCACCTCAGAGTCATAAGAATGTCTACCTTTCTCCGATGACTGACTGAAGCTGCAGTGGTATGTCTGGTTCTTTGACCTAGGTACATCGATAGTTCATCTTGAGGGTGTATAGTTTGACTACACCATGACTCGATCTCTAGCCATTCGAATCCTGAGGTGTATGTTGGCTATAGCATGTTCATTGTAGAATTGGATTACCGATAGATCTATCTACCTTAGATGAGGAGCAGCCTATGATGATCATGAGAATCAAGCATAAGCCCATGGCCATGCAAAGTAATAAATAGAAAGAGTTTTCTATTAAGGTTTTCACATGGACTTGAATCGAATGATTAATCATATGATGAATTAGGATTTGACGAGTCACCTTAACCCTAATCTGATTGGGGCTCAAGATAGAGAAACTTAATCATATAGGTAATGCACCAAGAGGTTCATTTTATTTATAGGTTGCCACCATATTCTGCTAGGTGTCATTGGTGGATTTTGGAGTAATTAGAATGATTTAAATGATCGATCATTACTAGTTGTCTGAATCAAAAGAGTTTATTCTATCGAAAGGGTTTTATGATGTATCGATGATGGAGATCACGACATATCCCAGTATTCTATAACTAAACTAATCTGAGATCAAAAACTAGGTTTGGATCTTAGTATCATCAATTGACTAACCTAGTTAATTGATTTGAATAGATTCAATTAGGTTCAAGAAAATCGTGCTAGCACATGATTGAGCCTAACATTTTTCATTTTCATCATTAATAGTTTCTCTACTGAGCCAAATATATTTTGGGCTACTAGCTTTACTATTTCTGTGAGCTTGTCCAGGTAGAAAAGGATTGTCTAATTTATGAGAAACTTTGAACAACACCTACCTTTTTGTCACTCTAATCTTATCTTTGACTTTGGTCAAATGTTACCTTTGACCCTTGGACCTGCCCATTGTCATGCACATTGGAGAGAATACCTTGACTTCTCTATGAAAAAGCAGGGGGGGCATCCTAGTGGCTGACCCATCGTAGGATGCCTGGAGTCCATGTGACTGGGACTCCAGGTTGCTTCATTAGATTCAATGAGGACGCGCTTCCTATAGATTTGATCAGTCTTGGACCCTAAGGAGGTTTTTGAGGGACTCTAATCTAATTGAATCAAATGATGTCAATCCCCAATCAGCTCTCTGTTCAGTAGATGGACGAGCTGGTAAGATGGTAGGGTCCTGATCTAATACAGAGTTAACTTCTCAAAATCCAAAATAATTTTGAAGTTCTGAAGCCAATCCTTGAAGTTAGGTCAGGTCAGTCTATGGGTGTCCAGGATACATGCTAGTGGGTTGGATGTAGATATTTTGCTGTAGAGAGTCAAAGTTTCTAATTAGATATTGTAATTAATACTTAACCAATTTATTTAGGAATTTTATTTTTAAATAAATTAGCTCTCACTATTTTCTCATATCCCTACACTCCCTTTGTAGAGATACAAAAATCTTCATGATTATTGATTTCTAGTAGGTGGTACAGTCCCACCGACTTACTCATCATCTCACCTAACAGTTATTGACGATGTATTAGCTAATGAGTGAACAACTCTTATTCAATGATTTTCTAATCATGGTGCACCCTAACTTGGTCTTTAATTCATGAATCTCACTGTGTTCGAAATATTGATCCACTCCTTAGTTAAGTCAGATCCACCATTTGCATAGATTTGATTTCTAATTGAGTCTCTCATCGTATCCAAAATATTGAGCCCAATTCATCCTCCAGCCTATAGCATCCAATGCCTAATAGACATGGTTGCATTTTTTTGGTGAAATTGAACCACTGTAACCAGTCGAGAACAATCAATCTTGGGAAGAGCCCACACATTTACAATGGTGGAAGATCTTAGACTTAAGCTTTTCTTAGAAAGATTTGATTTAGATCTCATTAAACTAGACTTGACATAGTCATAACCATTATGACTAACCTAGTGGCATGGGTTAGCTTGAATTATTGACCATCTCAAATCAGAACTGAGTCAACAAACATGGTCAGGTAAGTGAGACCGGTGGAAGGGATATGCAATTAACTCGACAAGAACGCATTCGAGTCGAGTATCTCTCAATTAAAAATCAGTCGGTCGTATCTGCTAGACTTACCTTAGACACCGAATTGTTGTGCTAGAACCAATTGGATTAGCCTACAATCCAGACTCTAACCATCGAGCCTAATTAGGTCTTAGCTTAATCGATCACTCATGTGAATCGACCTTGACCCAGACTTGATCCTATTAGGCTGATCAATTTAAGCACTATTGATCCCATCTAACCAACTCTTGACTCGATTTGATCAACCGCTTAGACCTAATTAAGCTACCCAAGCCCGAACCCAATTTTATGAACATGTCTTAGATCTAAAAATTCTCAATTTTAGACCTAATATATTTCATAATCTTAATTCTTAATTAAGTTTAGGGTTCATAAATAAAACATGTAAATAAGATCCTAGGGTTTCAAGATCTAGGATTTTGTAGAAATCAAGTTTTCAATTTCTGATTAAGGATGAACGCGCAGCACCCATACACATCATAAGAACACCCCATCGAATAGAAGGAGAGGATCTTTAAATCCTACTTTGTTCTTATGACCGGACGGTCAAGGGGAACGCCTTAATTAGAAATACAACTAATCTACAAAACTAATTAGATCTAAGCATATATCTCATATAAAAATTGATCTAATTAGAACATATTTTGCAATATCATACATATTTTTAAGATCTAAATTATCTCATAATCATCTAAAAAATTAAATTTAAATTTGATCACATCAAATAAAATTTAATCTAGAGCTTTTGTAGAACTATTCTACAACTAGTCTAAACATGCAACTATCATATCTCATATGAACAAATTAAATTTAATTTATTTTCTATTTTTAGATCTGATTATAATATTTACAAGATTAGAAAATAGTAAATAAATAGATCTTAAAATTATAATTAATAAAACAAAAATTATGATTATACTAGACTACATAAAAAGAATAATTCTATTCCTAGTCTAGTTATGTATCTCATACATTTTAGATCTAGATTAATTAATTTTAATTTTTTAATTTTCTAATTTTAGATCTAATCACATCTCATGTGATATCTAAAATTACTAATTTTTTAGATTAAATTAGATCAAAATAAATTTTATGCAATCTGGCTCTGATACCAGTTGAAGGGAAAATCAGATTTTTTGGATCAGATTCATTCAAATCTGATTGGATCGAGAGGCATATTTCAAAAATTTTCTCTTAGATCCAAATTAGATCTGACACTTTTTAGATCTAATTTTATAATTTAATAAATAAAAAAATTAAATTAAATTAAATCTAAATTAATATTACCTTGTTTGCTGGGTAATCCGATTACCCGTTGATGATCCTGCTGATTGCGTGAGGTTCTGGATCTAGCCATGCCAGCGCCTGACCTCTACTAGTATCCACTCAAGCTAGATCTAGAGATCTTCTTCTTCTTTATCACATCTCCAAAAATTAGATCTGGATCTGATTTGGAGGATCTTCGAAACTCCTTTCGAAGATCTACTATCGTCTCTGCAACAGTGCTGCCTTCTTCCTTTCTCGTCAGCCTTTTCTTGCCTGGATCGCACCAAACTGAAGCCCAATTTTTCTTGGGCATGGAGAGGAGAGAGAGGATCAGAAGATGGCATGGAGGAGGAAGAGGGGCAGCCTTAGGGTAAGGCTAAGAGAGAACTCTCTAAAAGTTGGGCACAGTCAGGGTTTATTTATAGACCCTGCTGCGCCATGCAGTGCCACATCATCCTGGCCAATCATGCTGTTTCATGCAATCAGATCTAAATCTGATTAGTGGAATGACATCACTTGATCTAATTAGATGAGAATCCCATAGATTCATCCTTATATGGCACCTAAGACTGGTCAAAGTCTATAGGTAAGGGTCATCTAAGTTGAATCCAAGAAGCAACCTGGAGTCCCATCCACATGGAACTCCAGGCATCCCTATCGATGGGCACACGCCATCCTAGGCATGCACCCCCTCCTTTCCAAAATCCAAATAAGGAGATAAGCCCCTATCTGCTCTCCAATAAGTGCATGACACATGGGCAGATGTCCAAGGGTCAAAGGTCAACATTTGACCAAAGTCAAAGGATAAGAATTAGTAGGTGACAAAAAATGGTAGGTGTTGTCTCAAAGTTGTCTCATAAATTAAGACAATCCTTTTCTGACCTGGACAAGCTCCAGTCACACTAGGTAAAGAAACCTAAGTGAGCACAAATATATTTGGCTCAGTCGAGATAACTATTAATGATAGAAAATGAAAAATGTTAGGCTCAATCATGTGCTAGCACGATTTCTTTGAACCTAATTGAATCTAATTCAAATCAATTGAACTGAGTTAGTCCAATTGATGATATCCAGATTCAAACCCTAGTTTATATGATCCAATTAGGTTTAGTTCTGTATAGTACTGGGATATGTCGTGATCTCCATCATCGATATCATTAAAACTCCTTTCGATGGATCAGAACTCTTTTGATTCAGACAACTAGAATGATCGATCATTTAAATCATTCTAATTACTCCCAAAATCCACCAATGACACCTAGCAGTATATGGTGGCAACCTATCAAAATTGAAAATGAACCTCTTGGTGCAGCTACCTATATGATTAAGTTCTTCTATCTTGAGCCCCGATCAGATTAGGGTTAAGGTGAACTCGTCAAATCCTAATTTCTATCATATGATTTAATCATTCGATTCAAGTCCGATGTGAAAACCTTAATAGAAACTCTTTCTATTATTTTACTTTGCCATGGCCATGGGCTTATGGGCTTGATTCTCATGATCATCATAGGGCTGCTCCTCATCTACCAAGGTAGATAGATTTCATCTTGGTGTAATCCAATTTCTACAATGAACATGCTATAGCCAACATACACCTCAGGATTCCGAATGGCTAGAAGATCGAGTCATGGTGTAGTCAAACTATAACACCCTCAAGATGAACTATCGATGTACCTCAGGTCAAAGAACCAGACATACCACTGCAGCTTCAAGTCAGTCATCGACGAGAAGGTAGACATTCTTATGACTACTTGAGGTGGTCACACTCAGTGCCCTTGTTCTCTAAGGAGTATCTGTACTCTCGCTTTAGTGTCTTCACACCGTAGAATCAAGACTCATCTACTATAAAAAAGCGATTGTACACTAACCTTTCGGATCAATCACCATCCTCATGATGATCCTACGGTCAGGGGCATTTTATGAGTTAATAATGAAAATTCTTGTCTTAAATTTTCAACTCTTGAAAATAATAATTATCATTACTATTAACTCAAGGGATGTATCACCAACATTAAATACACATATGCGATAAAAAATAACCCATTTTATTATTTATAGTCAAAATTATAATTTTGGCCTTAGAAGTGTATTACAGGTGTCAGCCAATTCTGGCTTCTAGGGCACACATATCTAATAGTAGAGGTCAGGTGCTTGCATGGCTACATCCAGAACCTCAGGCAAACATCGAAACCATCACAGGATAATTGGATTATCCAAAATAAAAGTATAATTAAATTAGATTTAATTTTTATTTTTATTTTATTTTTATTATTAGATCAATAAGATTAGATCTAAGAAGTCTCAAATCTAATTGAGATATTTGAGAAAAAAAATTTAAAATATCCCTCTTGGTCCAATGAGATCTGAACGAACCTGATCCAAAAAATAGGATTTTTTCCTTCAACTGATATCAAAGTCAGGTTGCATAATTCATTAGATCTGATTTTAATTCTAATAATTAGATAATTTTAGATGTCACATTAGATATGATTAGATCTAAAATTAAAAAAATTAAAAATTAAATAATCTAGATCTAAGATGTATGAGATGCATTACTAGACAAGGAATAGAATTATTTCTTTTATAGTCTAGCATAATCATAATTTTAATTTAATTAATTATAATTTTTAAATCTATTTATTTATTTTTTAAATATTATAAATATTATAATTATATCTAAAAAATAGAAAATAAATTTATTTAATTTGTTCATATGAGATATGATAGATGCATGTTTAGACTAGTTGTAGAATAGTTCTACAAAATTATCTAGAATAAATTTTAATTTGATATGATCAAATTTAAATCTTATTTTTTATATGCTTATGAGATAATTTAGATCTAAAAATATGCATGATATGATACATGAGATGTATGCAAAACATATTTTTAGTTAGATCAATTTTTGTATATGTGATATATGATGTAGATCTAACTAGTTTTGTAGATTTATCATATTTCTAATTAAGGTGTGCCCCTTGGCCATCCGATCATAAGAACGAAGTAGGGTTTAAAGGCCCTTTCCTTCCATTCGATGGGATGCTTTTATTATGTATAGGGGTGCTGCGCGTTCGTCCTTAATCAAAAATAAAAAAATAAACTTATTTTCTATAAAACCCTAAATCCTAAAATTCTAGAATTTTTTATACATGTTTTATTTATGAATCCTAAACTTAATTAAGAATTAAGATTATGAAATATATTAGATCTAAAATTAAGAATTTTTAGATTTAAGATATATTCATAAAATTGGGTTCGAGCTTGAGTTGCTCAATTAGGTCTAGCGGTTGATCAAACCGAATCAAGAGTTAGTTAGGTAGGATCAAGAGTGCTTAAATTGACCAGCCTAATAGGATTAAGTCTGGGTCAAGGTTGAGTCACATGAGTAATCGATTGAGTAAAAACCTAATTAAGCTCAGTGGTTAGAGTTTGGATTATAGGCTAACCCGATTGATTCTGGCTCAACAATTTGGTGTCTAAGGTAAGTTTGGCAGATATGACTGACTGATTTTTAATTGGAAGCTACTCGATTTGAATGCATTCTTATTGAGTTAATGGCATATCCTTTCCATCAATCTTACTTATCTGACCATATTTATTGGCTCAGTACTGATCTAAGGTGACTAACAATCCGAGCTAACACATGCCATTAGGTTAGTCATAATGCTTATGGCTATGTCAAGTCAAGTTTAAAAAGACCTAAATCAAATCTTCCTAAGAAAAGATTAAGTTTATGGTCTTCCACCATTGTAGATGTGTTGGCCCTTCCCTGGGTTGATTGTTTTTGGCTAATCACAGTGGTTCAGTTGCACTGAAAAGATGTAATCATGTCTATTAGGCATTGGATGGTATAGGCTGGAGGATGGATTGGGCTCAATATTTTGGATACGATGAGAGGCTCAATTAGGAATCCAATCTGTGCAAATGGTGGGTCTAACTTAACTAAGTAGTGGATCAATATTTTGGGCATGATGAGATTCATGAATTAGAAATCAAGTCTGGATGCACCATGATTAGAGAATCATTGGATAAGAGTTGTTCACTCATTGGCTAACCCATCACCAATAACTATTAGGTGAGATGATGAGTCGATTGGTGGGACTACACCATCCACTAGAAATCATTAATCATGAAGACTTTCGCATCTCTATAGAGGGAGTGTAGGGATCTGAGAAAATAGTGGGAGCTAATTTGTTTAAAATTCAAACCCCTAAATAAATTGGTCAAATCTTAATTACAAAATCTAATTAGAAACTCTGACTCTTTATAGAAAAAAAAATGTTCGCGTCCAACCCACTAGCCCGTATTCTAGACACCCATAGACTGACTGGATCTAATTACAAGGATTGGCACCAAAACTTCAAAATTATTTTGGGTTTTGAGAAGTTGACTCATGTATTGGACCAGGATCCTCCCACCTTATCAGCTCATTCGTCCGCTGAATAGAGAGCGTCTCTTGATAAGTGGATGGATGAAGATAATAAAGTCAGATACTACATGTTGGGCTCGATGTCTAATGAGCTTCAGCACCAACATGAAGATATCAAGACTGTTCACCAAATGTTGGCTCACCTGCAAGAGTTGTTTGGTGAACAGAGTCACACAGCCAAATATTAGATCACTAAACAACTATTTAAGGCTAAAATGCATGATGGGTAGTCAGTCCAAGATCATTGTCTGATGATGATCAAGAACTTGGAAGAGCTTGAGAAGCTTGGCGTGAAGTTAGATCAGGATCTGTAGAATGATATAATTCTGCAATCCTTCATTGATGCGTATGGGAAGTTCATCATGAACTACCATATGCATAAACTTCAGAATACTCTGGCCGAGCTTATGAATTTGCTGGTTACTATTGGGCTTTCTATGAATGGTTCTAAAGGCTTAGTACTTGCTATGAAATGGACTTCTTCTAGGAGAAAGTCTTTCGGAAAGAAGAAGAAGTCTGTGAAAAAATAGAAGGCAGAAGGTGGAAAAAAAAGGAAGACAGAGTTGAAGAAGAAAGCCGTTGATAAAGAAAAGTATTTCCATTGTAATACTGATGGCCACTGAAAGCAGAACTGTCCTACATACCTAGCTACCATGAAGAATAAGGAGACATGTTCTTCTAGAGGTATGCTTGTTATTGAATCTAACCTTATGGTTTCTTCTGCATCTAGTTGGATGCTTGACTCTAGTTCTAGTGCTCATTTGTGGACTTCCATGCAGGATCTTGAGGATAGCAGGAGGTTGAGGGATGGTGATATGATCCTACGCATAAAAAATGAAGCAAGGATTGCTGCTGTGGCCATGGGAACCTACCCTCTTCGATTACCATTTGGCTTAGATTTAGTATTCAAGGATTGTTATTATGTGTCTGCTGCAAGTAGGAATTTGATTTTTATTTCATGTTTAGCACAAGAAGGCTATGTAATTAATTTTCTTAAGGACCATTGTAATATTCTTTATGAAGAAAATACAAGTGGTTTTCTTATTAACGGTGTCTACCAGTTACATATTAATGTATCTTCCTTTAATATCGAGCAAAATGTGAATGCCATAGGATCAAAATGACCCAGGGATAGTCCAAATGATAGGTATCTATGGCACCTAAGGCTAGATCATATAGTAGAAGATAGGATTAACAAATTGGAGAAAATTGAGCTATTGAGTTCGTTGACTTTTGAGTCATATCCAATTTGTAAATCTTGTCTTCATAGCAAAATGACTAAGCACCCTTTTGTAGGACATGGGGAAAGGGCCACGAATCTACTTGCCCTAGTACATACTAATGTGTGCAGTCCATTTGATGTGCCGGCTAGAGGCAACTTTGTTTACTTCATAACCTTTACCGATGATTTATCTCAGTATGGGTATGTGTATCTTATGAGACACAAGTCTGAAGCCTTTGAAAAGTTTAAGAAATTCAGACATGAAGTGGAAAAGCAAATTGGAAAATCCATTAAGGTTCTTCAATTAGATCGAGAAGGTGAATACCTTAGTCGAAAATTTTTGGACTATCTCAAGCAATATGGTATAGTCTCTCAATGGACTCCACCTGAAACACCTTAACTCAATGAGGTTTTAGAATGGAGGAATCGGACCCTATTAGATATGGTTCGATCCATGATGAGCTTCACAAATCTTTTTGATTTTCTTTGGGGACATAGTTTATAAACTGCTATATATTTACTGAATAGGATTTTCTCTAAAACCATTCCTACCATATTGTATGAGATATGGCATAGTAAGAAACCAAGTCAGAGTCATCTCAGAATTTGGAGTTGTCCGGCTCATGTCAAAATACAACAAGAGAACAAGTTAGACTATAGATCCTTTAGAGCTTGATTCATAGGATATGCTAAAGAGTCATTAGGATATTATTTCTACATTCCAAAAGACCATAATATGATTATGAGTCGGCATGCCATCTTTCTTAAAAAATAGTTTATTCAAGATGGTGGCATTGAAAAGCAGATCAAGCTCGAGAAAAAAGTCTTCCAAGAGAAACGAGCTAAGGATCCTATGGAACCAAATCAGGTTGAGCCAATACAATCACTACCTCCTCCACCTTGTAGATCGATAAGTATTTTCCATCTCCTTGAGAGGTACTTAGATACTATTTTAGAGAAAGTAGAAAAAATGTTCCTCGTAGGTAATGGGATTCATGGTGATGATCCTAAAACCTATGACGAGATGATATCAGATATCAACTCTGAGAAATGATTAGAGGCAATGAAGTTAGAAATTGACTCGATGCACTCAAACCAAGTCTGAACCTTGGTAGATCCACCTGAAGCTATAGTATCTATTGGGTGTAAATGGATCTACAAGGGAAAAATTGGTAAAGATGGGTATGTGGAGCCATTTAAAGCTAGATTAGTGGCAAAAGGATATAGACAGTGCGAAGGCATTGACTATCAGGATAACTTTTCACCAATAGCCATGCTAAAATTCATCCGCACATTGCTTACTATTGTAGCAAATTTCGATTATGAAATATAGCAAATGGATGTGAAAATGGTGTTCTTAAATGGATACCTTGAGGAAGATATGTATATGGAACAGTCACTAGGTTTCACATCCAGTGATGCTGGTCATAAAGTATGCAAGCTGCAAAGGTTCATATATGGACTTAAGTAAGCATCTTAGAGCTGGAATACTCATTTTAATGATGTGATCAAATTATTTGGTTTCATCAAGAATGAGGCGGAACCATGTATTTTCAAAAAGGTCAGTGGGAGCGCTATTGTCTTCATCGTACTGTATGTGGATGATATCCTCCTTAATGAGAATGATATTTTCATGTTTACCATAGTTAAAATGTGGTTATCTAAAGAATTCTTCATGGAAGACCTAGGAGAAGCATCCTTCATTCTAGAAATTAAGGTCTATAGAGATAGACTGAATAGGATGCTAGGTCTTTCATGGAAGATGTACATAGAGGAAGTGCTAAAGAGGTTTAGCATGAAAAACTCTAAGAGAAGAATGGTACACTTCAGACATGGCATTCATCTCTCCAAGAAAATGTGTCCAAACACACCTGAGGAGATTGAACGCATGAGCAAGATCCCTTACGCTTCAGCAATAGGGAGCCTCATGTATGCCATGTTATGTACACGACCTGATATAGCTCATGCTGTGAGTGTCACAAGCAGATATCAGTCAAATTCAGATGAAGAACACTGGACTTCTATGAAATGTATCCTTAAGTACTTGAGAAGAACTAAGGATATGTTGTTGATTTTTAGTAATGGAGAACTCCAAGCCCAGGGGTATATAGACTCAGATTTTATGTCCGATATAGATGATCAAAAGTCGACATCTGGAAGTCTGTTTGTGTGTAATGGTGGTGCTGTCAATTGGAAGAGTTTCAAGTAGATAGTGATAGCAGATTTCACCATGAAAGCAGAGTACATCGTTGCATCAGAAGCTGTGAAGGAGCATTCTGGTATAAGAAGTTTGGTGCAGAGATCAAAGTGATGCCATCGGATGCCATTCCTCTATATTGCAACAATAATGGTGCCATAGCCCTTGCTAAGGAGCAGAGGTTTGATCAAAAATCTAAGAACATCGAGCGGCGATACCACCTCATTCATGATTACCTCTAGAAAGGTTACGTCGAGGTCATGAAAGTCGACTCTGTAGATAATATGGCAAACCCACTTATAAAGCCATTGGGCCAGCAGAAGATCGAAGCCCACCTTGAGAAGATGGGACTTAGATTGGCAGCCAATTGGCTTTAGGTCAAATGGGAGTTCTTTAGAGATGTGTGCCCTAGAAGCCAGATTGGCTGATACTTGTAATACATTTCCAAGAGCAAAATTATAATTTTAACTATAAATAATAAAATAAATTATTTTCTATCATAGTGTGTATTTTGAAAGTGTCTGTGATACATCCTTTGAGTTAATGGTAATGATAGTTCATATTTTCAAAAGTTGAAAATTTAAGACATGAATTTTCATTATTAACTCATAAAATGCTTCTGACCGTAGGATCATCATGAGGATGGTAATTGATCTAGAAGGTTGGTGTACGATCGTTTCTTTAGAAAAGATGAGACTTGAGTCTATGGTGTAGAGACACCGGAGCAAGAGTATAGGTACTCGCTAGAGAACGAGGGCACTGAGCGTGACCACCTCGAGCAGTCATAAGGAAGTCTACCTTCTCGTCGATGACTGGCTCGAAGCTACAGTGGTGTATCTGATTCTTTGATTTAAGGTGCATCAGTAATTCACCTTGAGGGTGTTATAATTTGACTACACCATATTTCGATCTCCTAGCCATTCAGAATCCTGAGGTATATGTTGGTTATAGCATGTTCATTATAGGAATTAGATTGCACCGATAGGAGATCTATCTACCTCGGTAGTTGAGGAGTAGCCCTATAATAATCATGAGAATTAAGTCCATAAGCCCATGGCCATGGAAGAGTGAAATAATAGAAAGAGTATCTATTAGGGTTTTCACATTGGACTTGAATTGAATGATTAATTCATATGACGGATATTAGGGTTTGACAAGATCACCTTAACCCTAATCCGATTGGGGCTTAAGATAGAGGAACCTAATCACACAGATAACTACAATGAGAAGTTCTCTTTCAGTTCTGATGAATTGCCACCATATGCTGCTAGGTGTCACTGGTGGATTTTGGAAGCAATTAGAATGATTTGGATGATCGATCATACTAGTTGTCTGAATCAGAAAAGTTTTGATCCATCGAAAGGTATTTCAATGATATCAATGATAGAGATCGTGACATATCCCATTACCATATGAAACTGAACCTAACTGGATTACACAAACAAGGGTTTGGATCTGGATGTCATCAATTAGACTAACCCAGTTCAATTGATTTGAATAAGATTCAATTAGGTTCAAGAAAATCATGCTAGCACACGATTGAGCCTAATGTTCTCCTTTAATAATCATTATAGCTTGTCTCGATTGAGCCAAATGTGTTTGGATTCACTCAGGAACCTTTACTTGGTCTGACTGGAGCTTGTCTAAATCAGAAAAGGGTTGTCTTATTTTATGAGATAAATTTAAGACAACACCTGCTATTTTCGATCACCTGCTAATTTCTATTTTTGGACATTAGTCAAATGTTAACCCTGGACACCTGGACATCTGCCCATGTGTCATGTGCCCATAGGAGAGTACCTGGGTCCTTGTCCCCCTGCTAAAATGCAGACAGAAAGAGGGTGCATGCCTAGGAAGGCATGTGCCCCATGAGGATAAAGGAGGAGTCCCACCAAATAGATGGGACTCTAGGGTTACTTCAGGGGATTAAACTCTTTGGCGCCAAGAACTCTTATTTGACCCAATCTTAGCACCACCTTAGGAGTGTTTTGAGGGTCACTCATCTGAATGGATCAGATGATGTCATCCTACCAATCAGATTTAGATCTGATTGCTTAAAGGGCCATGATTGGTCGGGATGATATGGCATTGCATGGCACAGTAGGGTCTATATAAACCCTGTCTGCACCTAGGTTTTAATGCTTCTATCTTTAGCCCACACCACAAAGCCTCTCTACCTCCTTCTCCATGCCACCCTCTGGTCCTCTCTATCCTCTCCATGCCCAAGGGGTTTTGGGCACAAATAAGGTGCGATCCAAGCAAGTGAAAGGCGCCAGGAAAGGAAGAAGGCAGCCCTGCTTTAAGAGACAACGACTGTTCTTCAAAAGGGGTTTTAAAGACCATCAAGATTAGATCTAGATTTGAATTTTGGAGGATTGATTGAGAAGGAGAAGATCTCCATATTCTGTCTGAGTGGATACCGGTAGAGGCTAGGCACTTGCATGGCTACATCCAGAACCTCAGGCAAACATCGAGATCATCATAGGATAATTGGATTACCCAAAATAAAGGTATAATTAAATTAGATTTAATTTTTATTTTTATTTTATTTTTATTATCAGATCAATAAGATCAAATCTAAGGAGTCTCAGATTTGATTAGGATCTGAGAGAAAAAATTTTTGAAATATTCCTCTTGATCCAATGAGATCTGAACGAACCTGACCCAAAAAATAGGGTTTTTTCCTTCAGCCAATCGATATCCAATGGCTAAGAATTGTCTCCGACTTGATTTAGGAGATCAAAAGCACCATCCGATGGTCATAATTTGATCCTAGTCAAAATCCAATAGCTATGAACAGATCAGAGCCTTATTTAAGCTATAGAAGTCTGATTTTCGTCAAATTTGAACCATTGAGACCCGATCTGACGATAGAAAATTATTCTAGAGAGTAGAATCCAATCCAGACTCAATTTCTTTAGTTTTTCTCTAATTTTAACCCAATTTCTCTCCTTTTGTCTATATAAAAACCTCCCTAAATATCTCATAAGCCCTCATAAGCCTCCCCTTAGGGGAAGCCCTTCTAAACCCCTCTAAAGCTCTTCAAAGTCTCTCTTTCCTCACCTAAACAACCAGCAAACTCTCTCTCTCCTTGATTCTCTCTCTCTCAAGCTCTTCTTTCTTCAATCTTTTCTCTTCTTCCTTCATCAAATCAACACCAAAGCCTGCATCTCCACCAAAACTTCTCTCCTGTTCAGAATTTCTATCACCAGCTGTGGCCCGGATTCTTCAGCAAGGCTCTAGGATGAAGATTTCAGTGAGAAGCTCCTCGATGTCTGGCTGATCCTCTCTTTCTCAGGAGATCATTATGATCTTATTCTGACGGTATTTTCTATTTTTCATTTTTTGTATTTCTTTTTAATTTGCAATAAAGACTATTTTAGTTATAATATTTTTATGTCTTTATTTTCTTGCATTTAATCTAAAATAGTTTATTACTCTTAGGATGAGCCATGATCTACGGATATGGTTTGTGCTCTTGAGATAAATTATATTTAGGTTAATTCTTTTCTTTTTATATCTAAATCAATTAAGACTAGCTTATAACTTTAAGGGATGGGTTGTGGTCCAAGGGTACAGGCCGTGCTCTCTATGATAGGTTATATCTTTATTAATTAGATATCAATTAAAGCATATTAAAAAGAATACCAGCCATCAAATAAGTGATCAATTAAGATCCTAAGAATCAATCTCCATACCTGCAACTCCTCTTTAATTAATTTGCTATTTAATTTGCTTTCTTAATTAGCCTTTTAATTAGTCAACTTTTAATTAATTTTAATCACTTTTAATTTATAATTTAAACATAATTAACATGGTCTCTATGGATTGGACACTAATTCACCCTATCTGTATAGTTTTAGTTAGGTTTTATTTTTGACCGCCCATGATAGCGGTCAAATTTTTGCACCATTATTGGGGATCATGATTTAGTTGCTTTAAATAAATAAATAAAATTTTTAAAAAATAAAAAATAAAATTTTTTAAAAAATTAAAAATTAAAAAAAAATCATTAATACTGCATAAGTTGTTTAGGGTTTATAGACTTAATCACAAAACCTAACAAGTAAACCTAATTAATTTAAATTTGCTTATTTCACTTTATTTGGACATCTTGACTTTTTGCATTTCATCTTCATAAGATACTTTAAGGATACTAAATCTAATTAAATAAGATAAGATGAGGATTCGATCACCCTTCCTTAGCCTAAAAATCATAAACCTTCATATTGCATTGTCCCAAACCCTAATTCTTAAGATCAATTAGATGTTGGCCCCTAAGGACATCTGAGCTCATTAGGATAAGGAATCCTAAAAGTTGGACCAGATTAGGATTAGTCAATTCAATTGGTGTCTAAGGCAAATGGTTTAGGGATCATGTTCCGAAGGAAGGTGGTTACTTAATTGATTCCGTTAGCTTACCTGGCCAAGCACAATTGGTGTCTAAGACAAGCAACGGGATGACTCCCACCAACCTTACACTTACCTGATCAATTGATTGGCTGATTCTTTACTTGGAGGGCTTGAAGGAGATCTTGGCAGTTAGGAGTTGTCTAGATCTAGGATAATCCTTAGCTAAGATTGATTGCATAACTTGATTGCTAACCTACAAACATCAAACCTAATTAACCTCTTCGCATCAATTCTTAGTTTTAGGATCCTATAGGCTCTCATCTTTAGAATCTCTTTTATCTCTTTTTATTTTTTAAAAAAATCTAAAAAAATTTAAAAATATTTAATATTTTTCTATGTCTACTCTAAAGGTATAACTGTGGGGCATTCACTCGGGCATTATTCATCACTACCTAAAATTCAAACCCTAGATCTTGAAATCGAACCCTTAGAGCTGACAAACCTAGAATTATGGCTGCACCCTTTCGCTAATCGAGAGAATATTTTACCCCTTCTTCTTATACTTATGACCCCTATACACCCATGTATGAACTTAATAGTGGTGGAATCTATGAGGTTGAAAACTCCATTGTTGTCCAGAGGTAGCAACCCAAGGGAGGGGGGGGGGGTGAATTGGATTCTTATAAAAGCTTTGGCCAAATTTAACTCTAAGCAATTATGTGCTTTGATTTTAATCTAAGTGATGAGGATGAGATGTATATAATATGAGCAGCAGAATTAAGATAACAAAATCAAACTATAAAAGTAAAGTAATAATTATAAGTATGTAAAGTATATAAAGAGATAGAAGAAAAAAGTACAATATAAACACATAAAGATTTATAGTGATTTGGAGCAACCCGCTCCTACGTCCACTCCCCAAGCTTCCCTTGGAAATTCCACTATAATCTACCCTTGATTACAGTGTGTTTATTCTTTTAGGCTCACAAACAAATTTAGTTGGTTTTCACAAGAGCACCAATCAAAATCTAACACCATTAGTTTTTCGAGTTCACTAACAACCTAGTTGGTTTTTCGGGATCATCAATCAAAACCTACAATATCCAATTTCAGGCATGGACGGGCTGAAATCCCAAGTTTCTTTTCCCCAAAGAAACTTATAAAGAAATCAAAAAATACAAGTAGAGTTTTAGTACAATATAAAAAATAGAGTATAATCTCTTTTAAATTCTAAAGAACAAGTCGATAATGTGCTCGATTGAAGCTTGGCTTTTCTTCAAATTATGCTTGAGAGGATGTGAAAGATGTTGGAGAAGATTGCTTTGAAGGCTTGCTGAAATCTGTGCACAACACTCCTCTCTTTTTTCTTTTCTTTGGATATTCAATGTTCCTCACAAAATCTAAAAGATTCTCTCTCTAAATCTTTTAATCTCTTTCTTCTATTTTTTCAATTGATTCTCCACCTTTAAATATCTTTAGAGATGGTTGGAGTAAGAGTTCTAGCCATTAGAAGCTCTGAAATAGCCATTAGGGTCAGAAAATAGCCGTTGAAAAACTATCCGTTGAAGGCTGTTTGCTTAGATCGAGACCTCTCGATTTTTCACGAGATCTCTCATCAGATTTTGAGACCACTCAATTTTTTACAAGACATCTCACTGAAACCACGAGACCTCTCGAGAATCCTGTGAGACCTCTCACTCTCTAAGCATAGAAACTAAGTTTCTATCTCCTGAGATTGAGACATCTCGAGTTCAACTCAAGACCTCTCAAGACCATGCCAGAATACTATTTCATTGTGCCAGACCACTTGAGAACTCTCGAAAAAAATTCAAGACATCTCAAAAAATCCTGACTTCATTTATTTTCAATGTTTGACCTTTGAAACTTGAGTTTCTTAGCCTTAAACTTTTTTAAACATAATTGCTTCCTTCAATTTTAATTTCTCTTCTTTCAATCATACATTTTTCATACCAAGCCATCCAAATATGTGTGAATTTGCTCTTTTAAGTATTTTGGCATGGCATCTTGAGAGAATTTATTCTTGAGATAAATTCTTCATTTTGGATACTTGAAAAATCCTATACACATTCTTGAAACACATGATTAGATACATAGTATACTCAATATTTTGGAATCATCAACATCAATCTCTGGGTGAACAATCTTCTCCTTTTTGATGATGACAAAATCTTGAGTATATGCACAATAAAAGCAAATAATGTATGTCTATTTATTTTGCTAAACAATATCATGAAGTATAGATTAAACACATGAATGAGTACTTCATGAATGTTCTCAATTATTCTTTTGGTTCATTGCACATATTTCATATACTCATAAAAAAAAAGTTTCAATTCATATCAGTGAGTATTAAGTTTTTATTTCAAGCATCAATACAATTCATTGAGTTTCTTCAAGCATATACTTAACATTCCTCTCTTCCTTTTTGACAGCATCAAAAAGCTCATGGGAAAGAAATAAGAAATAATCATCAAAATTAATAATATAATTGTATCAAGTTAAGAATTGCATTAAGTTCAAAAAATTAATTTATATGAGTCATCAAAATCAACATCAAAGCATTAAATTGAGAGATGTATTAAATTCATGAAATCAATTTAAATGAATCATCTCTCTTTTGAAAATTTATCATTTGACTCAAAATAAATTTTAAATATTTATTTTAATTTCAAAAATTAGCTTGAATTTAAGTATTATATGCTTTCCCTCTTTTTGAATGAATATGATCTTTATTTTGATTTTTAAATATGCACTTTTAAGTTTTAAGAGGAATAGAGCTTTTCAAAATATTTGAATATGAAATCAAGCATAATATATACTTTAATATTCTAACTTTTTTTTCTTAAAAAAATTTAGTCAATTAGATTTAGAAAAGGTATGTATTGGGAATGTATCGAGCAAAATAAAATAAATAGTACCAAAGTATAAGATAGTCACATTTTCAAATTCATTGCTTTGAGTAAAATATTATTTCAAAATAAATAATTCATAAGAAATTTGCAATGCACATGAGGAATTTAGGATCAAATTTGAATTTTCAAATGGGTTTCAAAATTTATTCCTTGGAGTAAGAATATGTTTTCAAATTAGTCAAAATTTTTTAATCAAATCAAGTTAAAATATATCTCTCCCCCTATTTTTCATACTTATAGCAAGATTAATTTACTTTTCAACTTTCTTTCCTTCTTTATTTTAAATCTAGCAAATTCAACACAAATTTAACCACTAAATTTAGATTTTTAAAATTTAAAATACATTTTTAATTTCAAAGGCCTTTTTTATTAAATGATTACTTCTTCTTTAATATTTTCTCCCTCTTTAACAAACAGAGTCATTTCTTTGAAAGATTTTCTTGATACCAATTAAACTAAGTTTTAGATCAAATCATGATTTTCTTGGTTCAATATCATTTAAAGATTAATTTACAAATGTAGCTTGATAACAATGATTTTAGTTTTGAATTAAATCAAAATGAATTGATTCAAATTAATCAGTTAAAGCATTTAGAATGATAAATCAATTTGAATTGATATCAGCAAATTAGTTAAGGCAAATCATAAAAAAATTTTTAGTCATTCTTCAAAAAGATCATTTCTTCCTTTTCATAAGAAATATCAAGCAATTAGATTTAGAAAAGGTATGTATTTTTGAATTTATTTCAAATGATATCATATCAAACATATAGCTGTGTAAAATCATATTTAAAACAAAGACATTCTTCTCTTCCTTTCAAAAGATAAATCAATTAGATACATGGTAATAGTAAGTTATTTGATATCAAATAATTAAAACTGAAGTTCTCTATGAATATTTAGTGATTTAAAATATTCATATCTGATAAGAATCTTTCAATTTAAATTTATTAATTATAAAATTGATATGGAAAGACTTAAAATATTATGCTGAATTTTAAAATAAACCATTTCATCCATAGCATGATATATAGAGGAGAGTGTATTAATCTTTAAAATCAAAACATTCAAATTATTGCAAGCATCAAAATCAATCATCCTTATCAAAACATGAAAGGAGTTATCATATGAATACATATTAACAAATCATTAAAGTTAATACATCAAACTTTTAATTCATAGAGTATGATCATTTTAAGCAATGATAAATTTTCAAAATCAATCAAACATGCTTAATAATTATGCTAATTAATAATCAAAATATATTTAGCAAATAAAGATGGTATGGTGTGAGAATAGTTTAGATTTTATCAAATAGCACCATCCATCTATTTTCATTTCCAAGACATCCATAAAAATTTTCTTCTTTTAGCTTTATTAGATCCTTGGTATACCTGAAAAATTACTTTATAATTTTTGGTACCCAAGTTTTCTTGGATCCATTGAAGTTAGTGCTCAAGGTTTCTTTTGGAACCAAAATTTATCTAACCAAAGAATGGCCAATACTTTTAAAATTGCATTCAAAAATTTTTTGACCAATTTTATTATATTTAAAACATTTAATTGAATGATTTTTAGTTGAAGCTCTTATGAAAATACTCCTAGTATTTTACTATTTTCTTAAAATATTAAGATTAATTTTTTTTATTAAAAATAGCCCCATTAACTTTTACCATAGATTGGAGATTTTGAAAACTAATGGTAAACTTCTCAGCGCTTCAAAATTTCAATCTCTCTTCTCAATTTTTTATCAAAATTTTCTTCTTTTAGCTTTATTGGATCCATGGTATACCTGCAAAATTACTTCATAATTTTTGGTACCCAAGTTTTCTTGGGTCTATTGAAGTTAGTGCTCAAGGTTTCTTTTGGAACCAAAATTTATCTAACCAAAGAATGGCCAATTCTTTTAAAATTGCATTCAAAAATTTTTTGACCAATTTTATTATATTTAAAATATTTAATTGAATGATTTTTAGTTGAAGCTCTTATGAAAATACTCCTAGTATTTTACTATTTTCTTAAAATATTAAGATTAATTTTTTTTATTAAAAATAGCCCCATTAACTTTTACCATAGATTGGGGATTTTGAAAACTAATGGTAAACTTCTCAGCAATAGGCTTCAAAATTTCAATCTCTCTTCTCAATTTTTTATTTTCTCCCAAGAGCTCTTTCTTTTCTTTTAAAAGATTTTTTTTTCTTTTAGGGAGGATCTTAAGGTATCATTATCCTTTTTAAGCTACATATTTTCTTTAACTAAAGAATTTTTAGATTTGATCCACTCTTCTTTTTATTTAGTCAAAGTATTCTTTTCTTTCAAGATATCTTCTTTTTCATTTAGTAACTTATTCTTTTCATTAACTAAAAGAATATTAGATTTTTTTATTTCTTTATTTTTTAATCTTAATTTTTTGAATTCATCTATTAAATCATTGAAGGCTTCAAACAATTCCTCAAATGTAAATTCGGAGGAGTTTTCAAAATTTACCTCATCCTCAATAGCCATGAGGCAAAGATTTTTCACTTTCTTTTCCTCATCCGAGCTTGAAGTGTCACTATCATCCCAAATTCCTAACATAGCTCTTTTCTTGGTCTTTTTGGGATACTTTTTGAGTAGGGGGCAATCCAACTTGTAATGTCTCCTTTTGTTGCAATTATAGCACGTGACACTTTTTCTTTCTTTTTCTTCTTTCTTTTTCATACTTCTCTTTAAGAGGAACTTGAATTTGCTTGTGAGTAGCTCTATATCCTCATCATCATCTTCACTCTCTTCTTCATCTTCTTCTTCTTCTAACTCATCACTTTCTTTATGCTGTGCAATGGATTTGAAGGTGATGGTCTTCATCTTTCTTGGCTCTTCCTCTTCCTCCTTTTAAGCCATGTTCAACTCATGAGTCATGAGTGAACCCATCAATTCTTCTAGTGACAGCTTGGTGAGGTCTTTCGTTTCATGTATGGCTGTCACCTTTGCTTCCCATTCCTTTGGCAAAGATCTTAAAACCTTGCAAACAAGTTCATAGTTAGTATAGATTTTGCCAAGACCATTTAGAGCATTAATAATATCAATAAATTTAAAAAATATTTTAGAAATTCACTCATGTTTCTTCATTTTAAACATTTCATATTTATGAACAAGCAAGTTGATTTTGGACTCTTTTAGTTAGCTTGTTCCCTCATGAGTCACTTTCAATCTTTTCCAAATTTTCTTTGCTGATGAATAAGTGGATATTCTATTAAATTCTTATACATCAAGAGAACAATAAAGAACATTGATGGCTTTTGTATTTAATTCAGCCATCTTCTTATCAAATTCATCCCAATCATTTTCTAGTTTGGGAATAGACACACCATTAATTTCTATTGTGGGTGTATGTAGTCCTCTAGTTATGACTCCCCATAAGTCATAGTCTAAAGCTTGTATGAAAATTTGTATTTTAGTTTTCCAAAAGGTATAATTTGTGCCACTAAATAGTGGTGGTCTTGATGTGGATTGGCCTTCAGCAAATAATGAGCCAAATGAGGTTGCCATGATCTTTTACTCAAGATGGTTAGGTCAATAATCAATTACAGAGAACCTGGCTCTGATACCAATTGTTGCCCAGAGGTAGCAACCCAAGAGGAGGGGTGAATTGGGTTCTTATAAAAGCTTTGGTCAAATTTAGCTCTAAGCAATTATGTGCTTTGATTTTAATCTAAGTAGTGAGGATGAGATGTATATAATATGAGCAGCAGAATTAAGATAATAAAATCAAACTATAAAAGTAAAGTAAGAATTATAAGAATGCAAAGTATATAGAGAGATAGAAGAAAAAAGCACAACACAAATACACAAAGATTTATAATGGTTCGGAGCAACCCGCTCCTACGTCTACTTCTCAAGCTTTTCTAGGAAATTCCACTATAATCTATCCTTGATTACAATGTGTTTATTTTCTTAGGCTCACAAACAAACCTAGTTAGCTTTCACAGGAGCACCAACCAAAATCTAACACCGCTAGTTTTCTGGATTCAATAACAATCTAGTTGGTTTTCTAGGATCACCAACCAAAACCTATAATGTTCAATTTCGAGCTTGAACGAGCCTAAACCCCAAGTTTCTTTCTCCCAAAGAAACTTGTAAGGAAATCAAAAAATACATGTAAAGTTTCAGCACAATACAAAAAACAAAGTATAAGCTCTTTTAAATCCTAAAGAACAAGCCGATAATGTGCTCGATTTAAGCTTGGCTTTTCTTCAAATTATGCTTGAGAGAACGTGGAAGATGTTGGAGAAGATTACTTTAAAGGCTCGCTGAAACCAGTGCACAACACTTCTCTCTTTTTCTTTTTTTTGGATATTCAATATTCCTCACAAAATCTGAAAGATTCTCTCTCTAAATTTCTTAATCTCTTTCTTCTATTTTTTTCAATGGATTTTACACCTTTAAATACCTTTAGAGAAGGTTGGAGTAAGAGTTCTAGCCATTAGAAGCTCTGAAATAGCCATTAGAGTTGAAAAATAGCCATTGAAAAACTATCCGTTGAAGGCTGTCTGCGTAGATTGAGATCTCATGATTTTTCACGAGACCTCTCATCAGATTTTGAGATCTCTCAATTTTTCACGAGATGTCTCACCGAAACTATGAGATCTCTCAAGAATCCTATGAGACCTCTCGCTCTCAGAGCATAGAAACTAAGTTTTTATCTCCTGAGATCGAGATGTCTCGAGTTCAACTTGAGACCTCTTGAGACTGTGCCAGAATACTGTATCATTATGCCAGACCACTCGAGAGCTCTTGAAAAAAATCTAAGACATCTTAAAAAATTCTGACTTCATTTTTCGTCAATCTTTGACCTTCCAAACTTGAGTTTCTTGGTCCCAAACTTTTTTAAACATAATTACTTCCTTCAATTTTAATTTCTCTTCTTTCAATTATACTTTTTTCATACCAAGCCATCCAAATATGTGTGAATTTGCTCTTTTAAGTATTTTGGCATGGCATCTTGAGAGGATTTATTCTTGAGATAAATTCTTCATTTTGGATACTTGAAAAATCCTACACATATTCCTGAAACACATAATTAGATACATAATATACTCAATATTTTGGAATCATCAAAATTAATTTCAGGATCAACATCCATAGATGTCCATAATAAGATAGGTGAGCTATCCTAGAAACTTGACTATATATTGAATATGAGACACTCTCCTACCTCACCCTTGCATGTACGTGACATATGTTCGAGTCCCAACCACCTGGTTAGTGAATGTCCAGTTGTATATCGATCTTAAAAATTTGTACATGAGCAGACTTACCCAGCCCCAACTTAGATCAATTATTATAACCCTTACTCCAACACCTACAGTCTAGGTTGGGAAAACTATTCAAATTTTTATGAGACATCACAACTAGCAACTATTTATGAACCTAGTTGTCCGGAGAAAACTTATACGACGTACCAATATCAAAATATTCAACAACCCTCTTCAAGTGCCTATAGTTCAACATTTAAAGAGAATATTTTACACATATTAGAAACTCATACTCAATCTATAGCCATGATAGAAACCTAACTTAGTCAGCTTACTACTACATTCAATAGTTGGGAGGAGGAAGAATTATCTGGTCAACCCATAAAGTAATATATAACTGAGAGCTCCAATGTGCATGAAACTCTAATAGAATAGCCTAATATATAAATTGAAAACTATTTTGAGGTGGATGTACATAAAGATGAAATAAAGGAAGCTATCCCTAGAATTATTTCTTGAAACCCAGTGCATACACGTTTAGATCCTTTTGGGGTAGACGATTTTAATGTAGATGGGTGTGCTGAAAATATGAATGCATTATTAGAGCCACCCAATTTTAGCACCACTATCCTAGGGGTTGAGAAATATGAAATAATACCGACTCCAATAGCTTTTTCTCTAGAATCACCACCTTCTTCAGAATTGAATCCTTCCTTGGTCACACCAAAGTACGCATGTTCAGAACCAATTGACATCCTTCCAGTACCCATTACATCTGCCACAACCCTTACCCCAACAATTCAATTTGTGAGCATATTAGAAAAATAAATAGAAGAAATTCTTAATAAACAAAGGTTTGTAAATGGGTTCATAAATTATTTTCTTAAAATCAAAAAAATAAAACTAACTAAGAATGGGGTAGTGAGTTACTTTCTAAAGATTGATGAGAAATTACTAAAATTCATAAATAATGGGATCGCAAGCCATCTTCCTGAGATTGTCAATCCAAAATCATTGGAATTTGTCAATCCAATTTTTGATACTGGATAAGCAGAATCGTCTGATCTGGTTGAAGACCTTAAACTTAGCACTTGTTGGAAGGCAATCCATCATTTTATTTTATAAATTTTGAGTTTTCTAATTTTTATCTTTTTGTAGGAAATCAATAAAGATGATTAGCCTAAGTTGGGGGGCAACATATCGAACATCCTATATGAACTTGATGGAGTATAATGAAGGATCTTCAAACAATAAACCAGGTGGTACCCCTCCTTGATAAATATTTTTATTTTTTTCTCTTCTTCCATTAAGGACAATGAAAATTAAGTTAGGGAGGGAGAATAACTAATTTTTAAAATTTGTGAGTCCTCAAGTATGATTTAAAATAATTAGCATTATATACCCAAACTTTGTTTTGATTAAAAGTTAAGAGTGATTCTAGAACCTTCTTCTTACTGATCTAATAAAGAATCTACTTCATGAGTGCTGTATGGAAAGGTCAAACTATGCAAAAGTATTCCTTAAAATCTATTTATAAAAAAAAATAACAAACACCAGTTTCCTACTGATTAACCGGATCTCTTCGCCTAAGTAATCATTATGGTTCATGTAAAAAGATGGGCAGTATGAACTCAAAAGAGGTTTAGCATTATTTTACTGAGTAATTGACCCTCTTCGCCTAAGTAAGCATTGTGGTTCATGTCAAAAGGTGAGGATGCAAGAATCTTAAAAAAAAAAAGAATAATAAGAAGACTAAATTGCAAGAAAGACAATAAACCCACCTCACATCAAGTTAGAGGATTTAAAGAGTAAAGTGGGAAGTTGGTGAAAGAAGAGCTCTAAAAATTTTGATGGCTAAGACTTAACCATTAATTTGGTCAAATTGGTATTCTGACGACGTACCTCTTTAATGGTCTGACCAGATATCAACTACCTTTAGGAGTGTCTAAACCTTACTTTTACTTTAAGGCTAAATCGGTATATATTGCTAATTTATCTGCTTTACTCGAGGATGAGCAAAGTTCAAGTTAGAGGGTATGATAAATATATAAAATATATGTATAAAAATATTAATTTATTAAATTAATTTATCTTTATTATTAAGAATTAATATTTTTATTTTATTTTTTATTGAAAAAAAGATCATGGATGAAAAGAGCTTGATTTATGGATCACAACGAAATAAATTTAAAGTGAGTTGAACTTAAAATGGACCCAAAATAGATTTTTGAAGGAAAAATAAAGAAAAAATAAAAAAAATATAAAATGCCCTAAAATTCAGCCCATTAGGCCTTGGTGCACGATAGACCGGCCATCTGGTCCACAAAATCTATCACAGACCGGCCAGCTCAGTAGGCGGAGCTAATTAGGGAGCACCACACGGTGGACCAAGACCCTTAAAGGGTTTACAGAGAATATGTCATGGCTCATAGGGGTAAAAAGGTAATTTTGTAGAAGACGACATGCATCAATTGGGCCAGGTCATCCATGTGCTCGATTTGCGATGGTCTATGCTACAGTATTGCACGATTGGACGGCAGCCATCCATCCCGCCTAAGATCTGATAGTCCACGTTAATTCTCGATTTGATTCGAAGAGATCCAGCTGATTTTTACGTAATTGGATGGCCAGAAACCACACTGATCGGGATCTAATGGCCAAGAATTGTCTCCAACTTGATTCAGGAGCTCAGAAGCACCATCCGATGGTCTAAATTCGATCCTAGTCAAGATCCAATGGCTATGAATAGATCAAAGCCCTATTTAAGCTATAGAAGTTCGATTTTGGTTAAATCTGAACCATTGAGACCCAATCTAATGGCAAAAAATTATTCTAGAGAGCAGAATCCAATTCAAACTCAGTTTTTTTAGTTTTTTTTCCAATTTTGACCTAATTTCTCTTCTTTTCTCTCTATAAAAATCTCCCTATAGCTCCCATAAGCCCTCATAAGCCTCCCCTTGGGGGAAGCCCTTCTATACCCCTCTAAAGCTCTTCAAAGCCTCTCTTTCCTCACTTAAACAACTAGCAAGCTCTCTCTCTTCCTGATTCTCTCTCTCAAGTTCTTTTTTCTTCAACCTTTGCTCTTCTTCCTTCTTTAAACCAGCACCAAAGCCTACATCTCCACCAAAATTTCTCTCCTATTCTGAATTTCTGTCACCTACTACGGCCCGAATTCTTCAGCAAGGCTCCAGGATGAAGATTTCAGCAAAAAGCTTCTCGATGTCTAGCTGATCCTCTCTTTCTCAAGAGATCATTGTGATCTTATTCTTATGATGTTTTTTATTTCTCATCTTTTGTATTTTTTTTTAATTTGCAATAAAGACCATTTTAGTTATAATATTTTTATGTCTTTATTTTCTTGCAATTAATCTAGAATAGTTTATTACTCTTGAGATGAGCTGTGATCTACTGGTATGATTCGTATTCTTAGGATAAATTATATTTAGGTTATTTTTTTTTATATCTAAATTAATTTAGACTAGCCTATAACTTTAAGGGATAGACTGTGATCCAAGAATATAGACCATGCTCTCTAAGATAGATTATATCTTCATTGATTAGATATCAATTAAAGCATATTAAAAAGAATACCAACTATCAAATAAGTGATCAATTAAGATCCTGAGAATCCATCTCCATACCTACAACTCCTCTTTAATTAATTTGCTATTTAATTTACTTTCTTAATTAGCCTTTTAATTAATTAATTTTTAATTAATTCTAATTACTTTTAATTTAAAATTTAAATATAATTAATACGATCTCTATGGATTCAACCCTGATTCATCCTATCTATATAGTTTGAGTTAGGTTTTATTTTTGACCGCCGGCGACAGCGATTAGAAAGCAATGATGGCAACATGGAGTGATTGTGAAGATTCAAGTTTAGATGAAGAGAGATACAAAATAGTTAATTTGTGTCTCATGGCTCAAGAGAATGAGGTGTCTCTTATAGCTGATAGAAATAAAAAAAAATGATATCTAGATAGTGGCTGCTCAAGGCACATGATGGGTAAAAAGGAACATTTCATCACGCTTGAAGCTAAAGAAGGAGGAATAGTGACCTTTGGTGATAATGGCAAAGAACATATCATCAAAAGTGGTAAAATATGTATCATTCTTTGTATATTTATAGATAATGTACTATTAGTAGATAGATTAAAGCATAATTTATTGAGTATTAGTCAACTTTATGATAAAAAATTTAAAATTATTTTTGAATCACTCATGTACTTTATCACTAGTCCTATTAATAATAGCATAGCTCTTATTGTACTTAGGTATGGAAATGTATACTTAGTAGATTTAGATGACTTTTCCACCAAAAGAAGCTAATGTTGCAATGAATGCTAAGACTAATGAAAAGTGTTGGCCATGGCATCATAGACTAGGACATGCTAGCATAGATTTGATCTCCAAACTAATCAAAAGGGATCTTTTAAAAGATTTGCCAAAACTTAGTTTTGAGAAAAATAAAATATGTGATGTGTGTCAATTAGAATAACAAACTAGAAGCTCTTTCAAATCAAAAAATATTATTTCAATTTCTACACCTCTTAAACTACTTCATATGGATTTATTTGGACCAATTAGGACCACAAGTGGTGCGGACACCAGTTCGCAAGCCACCATCTAGCATAACTAAGCTAGATCTAACTGCATCATCACTCGAGTTAGAGCCTTGATGGACCCCTGATACCATCTAAAAGAGAGATGTTCATCCGCATACCCATCCCGCATCAACAAGCCTAGGTGGTAAGAAATATGGACTTGTAATTATAGATGATTTTTTAAGATTTACTTAGATTTTATTCTTAGCACAAAAGGATGAAGCATTTTCTGTATTTACTAAGTTTTTCAAAAAAGTCTCAAATGAAAAGAATCTTTCTACTATTTGTATTAGAAGTGATCATAGATGGGAGTTTGAAAACCAATATTTTAAAATTTTTTGTAATGAAATAGGGATTGAACATAATCTTTTTGCTCTTAGAACATCTCAACAAAATAGGATTATTGAAAGAAAAAATAAAATCCTAGAAGAAATGGCCCGAACCATGTTGTGTGAAAGCTATCTCCCAAGATATTTTTGGACTAAAGCTATCAATACAGCATATTATGTTCTAAATAGAGCATTAATAAGACTGATATTAAAAAAAATTCTTATAAATTTTGGAAAAATAGAAAACCAAACATTACCTATTTTCATGTTTTTGGTTGCAAATGCTTTGTTCTAAATAATGGCAAAGATAACTTAGGCAAATTTGATGCAAAATATGATGAAGGCATCTTCTTAGGATATTCTACCTCTAGTAAAGCATATAGGGTTTTTAACAAACATACATTAGTCATTAAAGAGTTTATACATGTGGTATTTGATAAAACTAACAACTTATCTTCTGAAAAAGAGAATTTAGCTGATGATGATGCAGGAATCATTAAAAAAGGAGTAAAGAAAATTACACTCAAAGAATCAACAACTCAAGATAACAAAGAAGAGAAGAAAGCTAAACCTAAAGATGAAAATCTTGATGATACTCAAATTCAAAGTCTACCAAAGGAATGGAGGTATGCACTTAGCCACCTTAAAGATCAAATTATTGGTGATCCATCACAAGGGATAAGAACTCATGCATCTTTAAGAAATATCAATAACTATTTAGCCTTTGTATCTCAAATTGAACCAAAAACTATAGAAGAAGCTAAAAATGATCCAAACTTGATAAATGCAATGCATGAAGAATTAAATCAAATTGAAAGAAATAGAGTTTGGAGCCTAGTTGATAGACCAAGTGACCATCCAGTAATTAAAACCAAATGGTATTTAGAAATAAGCTAGATAAAAATGGAATAATTACTCAAAACAAAGCTAGATTAGTAGCTAAAGGGTATAATCAAGTAGAAGGTATTGATTTTGATGAAATCTTTGCCCAGTAGCCAGATTAGAAGTAATTAGGCTACTACTTGCATTTGCATGCTTTATGAATTTTAAATTATACCAAATGAATGTCAAGAGTGTATTTTTAAATGGGTACATAGCCTAGGAAGTATATATTGAACAACCACTTGGATTTGAAAGTCATACATATCCTAATCATGTTTATAAATTATATAAGGTACTTTATGGTTTAAGATAAGCACCAAGAGCATGGTATAAAAGACTAAGCAAATATCTAATTGATAATAATTCTCTAAAGGAAATATTGATAAAATTTTATTTAAAAAAAAGAAATAAGAACTTATTGGTAGTATAAATCTATGTAGATGATATTATTTTTTGTGCTACTAATGAGAATCAATGCCAAGAGTTTGCCAAGCTTATGCAGGAAGAGATCGAGATGAGCATGATGGGTGAACTGAACTTCTTTCTCAGACTTCAGATCAAGCAAAGTGAAGAGGGGATCTTCATCAACCAAATAAAGTATACAAGAAAAATTTTGAAAAAGTTTGGAATGGAGAACTCAAAATCAATTGGCACACCTATGCGTCCCTCTTGTAAGCTTGATAAGGATGAAAAGGATTAGAAAGTTGATACTAAATTATATAGAGGTATGATAGGATCATTGTTCTATCTTACTGCAAGTAGATTTGATATTATATTTAGTATTTGTATGTGTGCTAGATATCAATATGATCCTAGAGAATCTCATGCTTTAGCTATTAAAAGAATATTTAGATATTTATTAGAACACTTAACGCTGAACTTTGATATGATAATTTATCACCTTTAGAATTAATTAGATATATTGATTCTAATTTTGCTAGATGTAAGTTAGATAAGAAAAGTACTAGTGGCACTTGTCAATTTTTTAGAGTTAATCTTATTTCATGGTTTAGCAAGAAACAATACTCAGTGGCATTATCTATAGCTGAAGTTGAATATGTTGCTGCTGGAAGTTGTTGTGCTCAAATTTTATGGATTAAATAATAACTTAAAGATTTTTACATAAAACTTAATAAAATTCTAATAAGATGTGATAATACTAGTGCAATTAATCAAACTAAAAATCCAATTCAACACTCAAGATCTAAATATACTGAAATAAAATACCATTTCATAAGAGATCATGTGCAAAATAATAATATGATGCTTGAATTTGTTAGTGTAGATAAGTAATTAGCAGATATCTTTACTAAACTCCTTAATGAAGAGAGACTAAGTATAATTAGAAGAGAACTAAGAATGTGCTATTACTTAGATTAAAATGAAAACTAGACTCTCTTGATCCAATAGCTCTGATATGACCTAGAAATCACTTTACTGCTCTCTAAGAATTTTATCTAGTAAATTTGCTGATTGATTTAAAATCATGTCCTCTCTGTAAACTTTCACGAAGATCTCATATTTTATAAGACTATTGATTTATCAGACCCAATTCTTAACTATTTCTCAATTAGATGTACCTATTCTCCATTTATGAAAAATCAAAATTCCATGCTACTATATGGAGATACTGACATAAAAGTTATGGGATATACTAATTTCAGTTTTTAATTAGATCGTGATGACAACAAGAGTGTGTTGGATTATATTTTTACCTTAAATGGATGAGCAATCTACTGAAAAAGTTTCAAGCAGTACACCATAGCCGATTCTATTTGCGAGGTGGAATATATCACGACATCCGATGCTACCAAGAAGGCTGTGTGGTTACGAAAGTTCATCAATGAGCTAAGAGTATTATCTTCAAACAATGGTCCTGTCCTCCTATATTATGATAGTACTAGAGCTATAGCTTAAGCTCAAAAAACAAAGGCACACGACAGGACCATGCACATTCCACGTCACTATCACCTTATCTGCGAGATTATGGATCAAGGTGATGTCGAGCTTTAGAAGATTGACAAAAAGGAGAATTTGGCTGACCCATTTACTAAAGCCCTTGGAATTAAGGAGTTCAATAAAAATAAGAGGAAGATAGGTATTCAATATTATTCTGATTGGCTTTAGTTCAAGTAGGAGTTATTAAGAAATGTGTTCTAAAGCCAATCATCTAAGCTATAGATAATTATGCTCCTCATGTAATATGTATATGAATTATCAATAAAAAAATTATTTGGCTTATTCATCATAAATTATCTATTTTTTTAAATAAACTTTAATGTTATGATAAAATTCTTAGAACCTCAATCAATCGATAAAGAAGAATTTATTAAATGGTTCATAAAATTGTTCACGACCAAATGATAGGTTATTAACTAGGATGATAACTTATCAAGTGTAGGTCACTATATGCCATATGCATTGGTTGTCCTCATAGCCAAGTGGCATGGAGACACTGGTGTAGCATGTAGGTGAGATGTAGAAAGTACATCTATACACATCTATACCGAATGTGATCAATATAGTACTCTACTATCAAAAGTAGCTAACATGGGCTAATGGGTATTATTAGTGCAGAAATCCATGAGGACACCGAAGATAGCTAGAGTTGGGAAGGCGAGACTACCGACGGGACTTGCAAAATAAAGTCCAAACTAGAAGTGGATGGCTTCGACAGGATCTTTCAATGCTGAAGTCAGTTCTCTGGCCAATTGAAAAGGAGTGCTTAGGAAAATAGAGAAGCAGAGTAATGGGGAAGGAGGAGAGCTTAGAAGAAAATATATCTAGAGGATCTCTTTTATAGATAGAGCATATAACAAACTGATGGTGACAGTCATAATCATCTGATAGTGGATCGCTCAGGCCATATGGAGTTTGTTACAGAGGATAAGTTGCCATTTGTCGTGACTTACAAATAATTGAGATTTGTTCGTTAGAGTTTGGATGTAGGTTGAAGACTTCAATGTACGCAATGAACTTATAACTTGTTGAGGTCTGTTGGAGTAGTGCCCAATGGCTTTAAGGAGTTTGAAAGCCTCCTGAGTTGTGTATAAGTAAGTGCCTCCTAAATTGAGATCTAAAGCACTATGCTCCATCCTTCATAGAGCAGTTGTCAGGGATCAATAGTTTGATGAGGTCCTTTTAGATGGCTCTTGCTGATAGGCATAGTATGGACTAAGTAGGTTCACTATTGGCTGGGATAAGCTCATCCTAAAGGATATTCGAATGGATGAACTTTTGCTGGAGAGAGCATGATTGAAATTAGCTTGTCCGAAAGGAGCACGATTGTAAGGGGCTTGTCTGGAAGGAGCACGGCTGGAAAGGGGCTTAGCTAGATGGAATACGCTAGGATGGAGCACTACTGGAAGGAGCATGGCTAGGGAGGAGTTTGTTAGGAAGAAGCATGATCGACGGGGGAGTATGACTTAAGGGGTTTGGCTAGTGGAAACGTGTTGTCCATAATATAGAACTTTAACTATCTTCAGAACTCATCACTGATCAAGGTCGAGAGGGTTGAACTCTGGCCCTATCATTCATTGTAAGTTAAGAAGCAAGGTTAATTAGATAATAGTTTTCTTTTACTATTCAAGATCATCAGGCCATGCTTCAATGTGCTTTCAATAAGTTCTGCGGTATGGACTTGTTGTTGAGAGGATCGATGGATTCCTTCAAAATGGGGGTCGACAGCTAAGGACTTCGGTGAGGTTATTTTATCTCCAACACTTATCCTCCTACTTCCGAGTTCGAATTTCGAATGAAGGGAGTACAAAAAAGTCACTATAGACAAAACCTTTTGGCTTTTCTGAATTGGTGCCGAAGCTTCTTAATGGGCGAAAAACTTAAAAAGACAAAATTTGCTTGAAAACTCGTCCGGCATGGAGCTTCATGTATGGTGGGATAAATGCCCTATCAGGCATCAAAAATGGAATGGCGAGTGGGATACGCGATAGGTAAAAATTGGCAGAGGATGATCTGCAATAATAACCACTTTGGGCTTCTCCCTATTATTTAAACCATTCTTTCTTCTTCCACCTTCTCATCCCTATCAGAGCCTTCTCTCTCCTTCTCCCTATTCCTTGCTTTCTCCGAACAACTTGCTATGATTTTTTGGCCATTGATGTCCTTCTCAGCCATTTCCGATCCTTTCAATCATCTTCCTGTGCTCTTTGCCTAACCTAGGTTAGTCTTTCATCCCTTTCTCCTCCATTTTTCTACTTTTTACTTGCTTTTTGAGGTCTTCCTCGGGTTTCCTAGGCATGCTTCACTCTTTTTTCCCTCCAAAATTCAACTATCCTTTTTTTCTTGATTTTTAAAAATTTTTTGATGTCTGTTTGATCCAAAATGTCTTTGGAAACATCTTGGTTTACTTGTTTTGGGAGCTTAACTGACCTAGATTCTCGAGATCCTGACTCTATGATAGAATCCAAACTCGGTGCAGCACCTCATCCTATTTTCATACCTGAGATCGTTCTCTATTCCTTGCATCTCAATGACCTTTTCCTAGTTAGGATTCAATACGGAATGCCTTCGGAGTACGTACTAGAGCTCCCCAGGCCGAACGATCGAGCTTTTGCTCCTTCCTTGGGTCACTTCTGTTGGTACGTCAAAGCTCTTCGAGCCAAACTTTGCCTACCAATTCCTCCATTTGTCTTGGCCCCTTTTCTGCTTTCTGGACATTTTTCTTGCTTCCACAGTCCCAAATTATTTTTTGTTCATCATAGGTTTCCTCTTCTTCTATGTCTCAGCCAAAGTTTGTCCGACTATTTCTTTGTTCCATAATTACTACACCATCAAACATCAACGCGATGGATTAGTAGTATCTGTTCCCCCAGGCTAGCAAGAAGGGTTTGCTTAAAAGTGCCCCTTCTTCCATTCATAACTAAAAGAAGTTCTTCTTTATCTCATGTCCATCCCTTAGTTTAGGACTTCCTCCTTGGGGATAGCTGAGGGATTTGGTCTGTCGAGCTTCAAGTTTGAAAAGGAACGATCTTGACTCTATCGACAAGCTTAGAAATTACCGAGCCCCCCTTCTATCCAAGCTTCTGAAAGATTAGACTTTGTTCAATATGGACCTGAGTCCTCTCAATCCTACTGGTACATCTATGCATTTCACAAGTTTTCTTCTTGTATATATATATTTTTTTTTGAGTGTGATCCTTTCTTTATAGCAGAGATGGATGCTAAGGTAGTCAAAATGCTTGCTAAGGGGCTTTAGGCACATAAGTGGAAAAGAAAGGCACCCAATTGGATTAAAAAGAAGGCAAAGGTTGATATCCCAAGCTATGCAGCACCCGCCGATGCCACCGCTGCTCCCAAGGTTGCTGGTGGCATCGAGGTTGTTCTTGCTATCGAGGTTAGTACTATTGATGGGGCTGCAGTGCCTTCCACATCCTCGAGCCCTCCTACTGAGGTTCAAGTTTTGGGGCTTCTTGTTGGAGGAGAAAAGAGAGAAAAGAGGAAGGAGAAAAAAAAGTCAACCACCATAAAGATACCACGTAAAGCTCACCCTAGTAAATCCAATGATGGCGATGTGGACTTGAAAGAAAATTCCTTCTACAATCGAGACATCATCAGGGACTTGGTTGATAAGTTTGCCCTACTCGAGATGGTAGACAAGATCGCCAACTTCGATTATGAGCAGCACACTTGGGATTCCCTTGGGCCTTTCTTGAGGTAATCACCATGTCCTTTTTCTCTTCTTTTTTCATTCATGCACCTTACCTAATTTACTCCTTGTAGTTGGGTCACCAGTTGCTTGCCCACATCAAAATGGTGAATTGCTTGAGATCGAAAGCGCTGAAGGCTCAAGAGGATCACCAAGCTGAGGTCAACTGCCTTCAGGAGGAGAAAGCTATCATAGTCAACCACCTCATAAAGGAGAAGGCTGTTGATCTTCCATCAGCTGGGCCCATCCCTGCTACGTCTTCAACTATGCCTGTTCCTCCCACTTTTGAAGAATTTTCCTCCCACTTTTGAAGAATTTGCACAAGCTGGGGCCACACCAAACTCCTCTTCCACTCCTCCTAAGGTCTGAGACCTATTTTTTTTGTATCTTCCTTTTCATTTATTTCCTCTCCTGTATTTGAGAAATATTTTAATTAATGAAGATGAGTTTATTTTAAGTTTGTGCCATGGTATGCTTATGTTTTTTAGAATCCTCCTAGTGAAGATAATCATGCTTCGTCTCCTCCTACCGATGCCCCACCGCTACCCCAAGGCCTGCCTCTAAGATCTATCATTAAGAACTTGAAGAGGGAGGTTCATCAAACTAAGAAGAAATTAAAGAAAGCAAAGGATGAGCTTCAGAAGTTAAACAAACATTATTCGAAAGCCACAGTTGAAGTCACCCACCTTCATCAAGTCCATAAAAAGGATGCCATGGACTATATTAATAAGAATCACCATCAAATAGAGAAATTGGAATGAGTGAAGAAGCTAGACAGTGACTAAGCATGGACCCTTACGGCCAAGGCAAGTTCTCTGAAAGTCGAGCTCAAAGCTGCACAAGAAAGAATTCAGATACCTGAAAGAAGTTTGGCATGGTCCACCAATTGGGAAGATTGTGGCTATGGTTGGATAAAGAAGTTCTCCGAACTCCAAAGTTAATTATTGGTAGTTGAGGACTCTCATAATGAATATAAACATGATTGGTGCGGCCAAGTCGCTGACCTCAAAGGGAAAGTTTCGAAGAGCTGATGATGATATCACTCGACTTTGGTAATAATTATCCGAAGGGCCTCAAGCTAGCTCAAGCAACGACATGACAGAGGTCCTGTCCTTGTAGAGCTCTTTAGAGAGCTTGTCTATCTTATATGAAAATAGCCAAATAAAGCTGCAAGAGTTGAAGGTGTAAATGGTCTATCAACAAGATGCCATGAAGGATGCGGAGGCTGAGTCAACTGTACCAAGAAGGAAGCTGAGAGAAGTTGAAGATGACTCCCGAAAGCATAAGAAATTATTGAGTCAAAGCTTAGTAGATCTGTGGGAACTCGAAGAGAAGGTTAAGGACTTGAAGTTATCCCTGGTATTGGTTGGTGCTGGCAGTCCAAAGTCTAACTCTGAGTAGGACTTCAGCATCTTTCTCTCTCTTTTTTTTTAACTAGTCATGCAGATCTTTCCATGTATCGAACTTTTACTTCAATAAAATACATCTTTTCGATCTCCTCATCTCAATCGCATGCTTTTGTAGTATTTTCACTTCACTCTTTTTTATTGTTTGTCATTGTGGAGTTATCCACCGATAATGATTGTAGTTCACCGTGATATGTGTACCCTTTAATTGTAGACAATGGCCCACAGATAAGTTTTTTTTGAATTTGTATAATTGGGTCCTTGCATCTTTTATGCTCAGACGAGGTCCTCTTCCAATTTCTGATGGGATTAGCTTTTTTTCATGTTAGGATAAGGTTCTTCTCTTACTCCTAACAAGGTCATAGGGCACAAAATGGCCGTTGAAAGAGCCTCTCTCCTTATCTCCTTATCAAAATAAGGTTTTCCTCCTATTCTTGATGAGATTGGACTTTTATCTTTGTTAGGATAAGATCGTCCTCTTATTCCTAACAAAGTCATTGGGGCATAAAAGGACTGTTGAAAGGGCCTCTCTCCTTATTTTCTCATCAGGATGACGTACTCCTCCTGCTCCTGATGGGGTTGGCGTTTATCCTTGTTAGGGTGAGGTCCTCCTTCTATTCCTAACAAGGTTATTGGGGCATAGAAAGAGCGATTGAAAGGGCCTTTCTCCTTGTTCCCCTATCAAGATAAGATCCTCTTTCTATTTCTGACGAGGTTGATCTTTACTCTTGTTAGGGCGATGTCCTCCTCCTATCCCTAACAAGGTTATTGGGGCACAAAAATGGCTATTGGAAGGGCCTCTCTCCTTGTTCTCCTATCAGGATGAGGTCCTACTCCTCTTCTTGATGGGGTTGGCCTTTATCCTTGTTAGGATGGGATTCTCCTCCTATTCCTAACAAGATTATTAGGGTATAAAAAGGGCCGTTGAAAGGGCCTTTTTCCTTATTCTCCCATCAGGATGAGATCCTCCTCCTACTCCTGATGGGGTTGGCCTTTATCCTTATTAGGAAGAGGTCCTCCTCCTATCCCTAACAAGGCTATTGGGATGCAAAAAAGATCGTTGAAAGGATCTCTCCTCTTATTCTCCCATCAGGATGAGGTCCTCCTCCTGTTTCTAATGGGGTTTGCCTTTATCCTTGTTAGGGTGAGGTCCTCCTCCTGTCCCTAGCAAAATTATTAGGACACAAAAAGGGCCATTAAAAGGGCCTCTCCCCTTGTTTCTCCATCAAGACAAGGTCCTCCTCCTATTTTTGATGGGGTTGGCCATTATCCTTGTTAGGATGAGGCCCTTCTCCTATCCCTAGTAAGGTTATTGAGGCACAAAAAGAACCATTGAAAGGACCTCTCTCCTTGTCCTCCTATTAGGACTTGGTCCTCCTCCTATTCCTAACGGGGTTAGCTTTTATCCTTATTAGGGTGAGGTCCTCCTCCTATCCCTAATAAGATTATTGGGATACAAAAAGGACCATTGAAAGGGCCTCTCCCTTATTCTTCCATCTGGATGAGGTCTTTCTCCTATTCCTGTTGGGGTTGGTCTTTATCCTTGTTAGGGCGAGGTCCTCCTCCTATCCCTAATAAGGTTATTGGGGCACAAAAAGGGCCATTGAAAGGACCTCACTCCTTTTTCTTCCGTCAGGATGAGATCCTCCTATTTCTGATAGGGTTGGTCTTTATCCTTGTTAGGATGAGGTCCTCCTTTTGTCTCTAACAAGGTTATTGGGGCATAAATAGGGCTGTTGAAAGGGCCTTTCCCCTTTACCTACTGTTTAAGAATCGAAGGCATTCACCCTCACTTAGACAAGATTAACCTCCTATCTTAAATAATCGAAGGCCTTCTACTTTATTTAAGAGTGAAGTTTGGTTAAGTCATTGCCTGCCATCATATAATTTTGCACCAAAGAACAAAGATATTGAAATAATGAAGTTTTATTGAGGCAAGATTATTGATAATACATTCACAAGTTCTCCGAGTTCCAAGATAGCGGGAGGGCTGATCCTTCGAGCTCCTTCAAATAATATATCCTCGGTCGGATAATTTCTACAACCTCATAGGGGACTTCCCAATTTGGGTCAAGCATTTTTTTATTTTGAGGTTGTAAAACATCTGCTTGCTGAAGCACCAGATCTCCTACTCTGAATATCTTACTCTTGATCCTAAAGTTGTAGTAGCGGGCTACTCTTTACTTGTAAGCTGCCATTTGGATTTGGGCTTTCTCTTACCTTTCTTCTAATAGATCGAGATTTTCTCTGAGATCTTGTGAATTATTCTGTTCACTAAAAGCTGAAGGAAAAAATCTTATTTTCTAGGTCAGGTTCGTTTAGATCTGATTGGATCAAGAGGGATATTTCAAAAATTTTTTTCTAAGATCCAAATTAGATCTGAAACTTTTCAAATCTAATCTTATTTATCTGATAAAATAAAATAAAAATAAAAATAAAAATAAATCTAATTTAATTATACCTTTATTTAGGGTAATCCAATTATCCTATGATGATGTTGATGTTTGCCTGAGGTTCTGGATGTAGCCATGCAAGCACCTAGCCTCTACCGGTATCCACTCGAGCAGGATCTAGAGATCTTCTTCTTCTCAATCGGTCCTCCAAAATAAGATCTAGATCTAATCTTGAAGGTTTTTAAAAACTCTTTTGAAGAATAACTGTTGTCTCTTGCAGCAGTGCTGCCTTCTTCCTTTCCTATTGCCTTTCACTTGCTTGGATTGCACCTAACTCATCCCCAAAGTCCCTTTGGTGTGGAGAGGAGAGAGAGGACCTAAGGATGGCATGGAGAAGGAGGGAGAGGGGCTATATGACCTTGGCTAAGAGTAGAAGCCTCGAATTCTAGGCGCAAACAAGATTTATATAGACCCTGCTACGCCATGTAGTGTCACATCATCCTGGCCAATCACAGCCTTTTGTATAATTAGATCTAAATCTGATTGGTGGGATGACATTATCTAATCCAATCGGATTAGAGTCCTCAAAACTCTCCTTAGGTGGTGCCAAGATTGGGTCAAACAAGTCTCCTTGGTGCCACCTAATTTAAACCCTTGAAGCAACGGAGTCCCATCTGTATGGGACTGCATACACTATCCTCATGGGGCGCATGCCTCCCTAGGCGTGCGCTCCTTGCTTGTCTGCTTTTTAGTAGGGAAACAAGGCCCAAGGTTCTCTCCTATGGGAGCATGACACATGGGCAGATGTCTAAGTATCAAAGGTCAACATTTGACCAAAGTCCAAAGACAAGATTTAGCAGCTGATGAAAAATGGCAGGTATTGTCTCAAATTTATTTCATAAATTAAGATAACTCTTTTCTAACCTGAGTGAGCACAAATACATTTGGCTCAGTCGAGATAAATTTTAATGATTGTTAAAGGAGAACATTAGGCTAAATCGTGTGCTAGCACAATTTTCTTGAACCTAATTGAATTTTATTCAAATCAATTGAACTGGGTTAGTCCAATTGATGATATCCAGATCCAAATCCTTATTTGTGTGACCCAGTTAGGTTTAGTTCCATATGGTAATGGGATATGGCATGATCTCTATCTTCGACAACATCGAAACACCTTCCGATGGATCAGAACTTTTCTGATTCAGACAACTAGTATGATCGATCATTGAATTCATTCTAATTGCTCCCAAAATCTACCAGTGACACCTAGCCGCATACGGTGGCAACCCATTAGAACTGAAAGTGAACCTCTCGGTGTAGTTATCTATGTGATTAAATTCCTCTATCTTAAGCCCCGATCGGATTATAGTTAAGGTGATCTCGTCAAACCCTAATATCCATCATATGAATTAATCATTTGATTCAAGTCTAATGTGAAAACCCTAATAGTAACTCTTTCTATTATTTCACTCTGCCATGACCATGGGCTTATGGACTTCATTCTCATAATTATCATAGGGCTACTCCTCTTCTACCGAGGTAGATAGATCCCTTATTGGTGCAATCTAATTCCTACAATGAACATGCTATAGCCAACATACACCTCAAGATTCCGAATGGCTAGGAGATCGAGTTATGGTGTAGTCAAACTATAACACCCTCAAGATGAACTACCGATGCACCTCAGATCGAAAAACCAGACACACCACTACAGCTTTGAGCCAGTCATCGATGAGAAGATAGACTTCCTCATGACTGCTTGAGGTGGTCACACTTAGTGCCCTGATTCTCTAATGAGTACCTGTACTCTTGCTCTGGTGTCTCTACACCATAAACTCAAAACTCATCTATCCTAAAGAAGCAATCATATACTAACCTTCTAGATCAATCACCATCCTCATGATGATCCTATGGTCGGAAGTATTTTATGAGTTAATAATGAAAATTCATGTCTTAAATTTTTAACTCTTAAAAATATGAACTATCATTGCCATTAACTCAAAAGATGTATCACAGACACTTTCAAATACATATTGTGATAGAAAATAATCTATTTTATTATTTATAGTCAAAATTATAATTTTATCCTTAGAAGTGTATTACAAGTGTCAGCCAATCTAGATTCTAGGGCATACATATCTAACAAACTCCCACTTGACCTAAAGCCAATTGGCTACAAATCTAAGTTTTATCTTCTCAAGGTGGGCTTCGATCTTCTACTGGCCCAATGGTTTTGTGAGTGGGTCTGCCGCATTATCTACAGAGCCGACTCTCTTAACCTCGACGTAATCTTTCTCGAGGTAATCGTGGATGAGGTGATATCGCTGCTCGATGTACTTAAATTTTTGATGAGACCTTGGCTCCTTAGCTAGGGCTATGGCGCCATTATTATCGTAGTATAGAGGAATGGCGTTACTCCGATCTCTATGGTGAAGTTCTTGTATCAAAATGCCTCCTTCGTAACTTCTGACACAGCAATATACTCTGCTTCCATGGTGAAATCGACTATTACTGTTTGCTTGGAACTCTTCCAACTGATAGCATCACCATTACACACAAACAGACTTTCAGATGTTGACTTTCAATTATCTATATCAGATATAAAATTCGACTCTACAAACCCCTGGACTTGGAGTTCTCCATTACCAAAAACCAACAACATATCCTTAGTTCTTCTCAAGTACTTAAGGATACATTTCATAGAAGTCCAGTGATGTTCACTTAGATTTGACTGATATCTGCTCATGACACTCATAGCATAGGCTATATCAGGTCGTGTACATAACATGGCATACATGAGGCTCCCTATTGCTGAAGCATAAGAGATCTCGCTCATGCGTTCAATCTCCTCAGGTGTGTTGGGACATATTTTCTTGGAGAGAGGAATGCCATGTCTGAAGAGTACAATCCCCTCTTAGAGTTTTCCATGCTAAACCTCTTTAGCACTTTCTCTATGTACATCTTCTCTGAAAGTCCTACCATCCTATTTGGTCTATCTCTATAGACCTTAATTCCTAGAATGAAGGATGCTTCTCCTACGTCTTTCATGGAGAATTCTTTAGATAACCATATTTTAACTATGGTCAACATGAGAATATCATTCCCAATAAGGAGGATATCATCCACGTACAGTACGAGGAAGACAATAGCGCTCCCACTGACCTTTTTGAAAATACATGGTTCCTCCTCATTCTTAATGAAACCAAATAATTTGATCACATCATTAAAATGAATATTCCAGCTCCGACATGCTTACTTAAGTCCATATATGGACCTTTACAGTTTGCATACTTTGTGATTAGCATCACTGGATGTGAAACCTAGCGGCTGTTCCATATAGATATCTTCCTCAAGGTATCCATTTAAGAATATCATTTTCACGTCCATTTGTCATATTTCATAATCGAAGTAGGCTGCAATAACAAATAATATGCGGATGGATTTTAGCATAGCTACTGGCGAAAAGGTATCCTGATAGTCAATGCCCTCATGTTGACTATACCCTTTTGTCAGTAATCTAGCTTTGAATGTCTCTACATTTCCATCTGCACCAATCTTTCTCTTGTAGATCCATTTACACCCAATAGGTACTATATCTTTAGGTGGATCTACCGAGGTCCAGACTTAGTTTGAGTGCATCGAGTCAATTTCTGACTTCATTGCCTCTAATCATTTTTCAGAGTCGATATCCAATATCACTTCGTCATAGCTTTTGATATTATCACCATGAACCCCATTACCTATAAGAAATATTTTCTCTACTTTCTCTGACATAGTACCTAAGTACCTCTTAGGGGGACAAAAAATCCTTTCCGATCTATGAGGTGGAGGAGGTAGTGATTGTATTGGCTCAACCTGATTTGGTTCCATAGGATCCTTAGCTCATTACTCTTGTGAGACTTTCTCTTTGAGCTTGATCTACTTTCCAATGCCTCCATCCTGAATAAACTATTTTTCAAGAAAGATGGCATGCCGACTCACAATCACATTGTGGTCTTTTGGAATGTAGAAATAATATCCTAATGACTCTTTAGGATATTCTATGAATCGAGCTCTAAAGGACCTATAGTCTAACTTGTCTGCTTGTTGTCTTTTGACATGAGCCGAACAATCCTAAATTCTAAGATGACTCAGACTTAGTTTTTTACCATGCCATATCCCATACGGTGTGGTAGGAATGATTTTAGAGGAAAGCCTATTCAATAAATATATCGTAGTTAATAGACAATGTCCCCAAAGAAAATCAGGGAGGTCTATGAAGCTCATCATAAATCGGACCATATCTAATAGGATTCGGTTCCTCCATTCTGAAATCCCATTGAGTTGAGGTATTTCAGATGGAATCCATTGAGAGACTATGTCATTTTGCTTGAGATAGTTCAAGAATTTTTGACTAAGGTATTTACCTCATCGATTTGACGAAGAACCTTAATGAATTTTCTAATTTGCTTTTTGACTTCATATCTGAATTCCTTAAATTTTTTAAAGGCTTCAGACTAGTGTCTCATAAGATATACATACCCATACGAGATAAATCATCGATAAAGGTTATGAAGTAGTAAAAGTTGCCTCTAGCCGGCACATCAAATGGGCCGTACACATCAGTATGTACTAGGGCAAGTAGATCCATGGCCTTTTCCCTATATCCTACAAAAAGAAGCTTAGTCATTTTGCCATGAAGACATGATTCACAAATTGGATATGACTCGAAAGTCAATGGTCTCAATAACTCAGTTTTCTCCAATTTATTAATGCTATCTTTTGCTATATGACCTAGTCTTAGGTGCCATAGATACCTATCGTTTGAACTATCCCTGGGTCTTTTTATGGCATTCACATTTTGCTCGATATTAAAGATAGATACATGAATATGTAACTGGTAGAGATCGTTAATATGAAAACCACTTGCAATTTTATTTCGTTCATAAAGAATGTTATAGTGGTCCTTAAGAAACTAATTACATAGCCTTCTTGTGCTCAACATGAAATAGAAATCAAATTTCTGCTTGCAGCAGGCACATAATAACAATTCCTAAGTACTAAATCTAAGCCAGACAGTAGTCAAAGAGGGTAGGTTCCTACGGCCACAGCAGCAACCCTTGCTTCATTTTCAATGCATAAGATCATTTCACCATCCCTCAGCCTCTTGCTATCCTCAAGATCTTGCATAGAAGTGTACAAATGAGCATTAGAACTAGAGTCAAGCATCCTATAGGATGCAGAAGAAATCATAAGGTTAGATTCAATAACGAGCATACCTCTAGAAGGATCTGTCTTCTTATTTTTCAGGATGGCTTGGTATGTAGAGCAATTCCACTTCCAGTGGCTCTTAGTATTACAATGGAAATATTTTTCTTTGTTAGCGGCTTTCTTCTTCAGCTCTGCCTTCATTTTCTTTCCACCTTCCATCTTCTACCTTTTCACAGACTTCTTTTTTTTTCTAAAAGACTTTCTTTTGGAAGAAGTCCATTCCATAGCAAGTACTGAGCCTTTAAAACCTTTCATAGAAAGCTCAGCAGTAACCAGCATATTCATAAGCTCGGCCAGAGTATTCTAAAGTTTATGCATATGGTAGTTCATGATGAACTGTCCATACGCATCAATCAAGAATTGCAGAATTATGTCATTCTGTAGATCCTGATCTAACTTCACTCTAAACTTCTCATGCTCTTCCAAGTCCTTGATCATCATCAGACAATGATCATGGATTGATTGCCCATCATGCATTTTAGCCTTAAACAATCGTTTAGTGACATGATATTTGGCTGTGCGACTCTGTTCACCAAACAACACTTGCAGGTGAGCCAACATTTGGCGGACAGTCTTGATATCTTCTTGTTGGCACTGAAAATGATCAGACATCGAGCCTAACATGTAGTATTTGATCTTATTATCTTCATCCATCCACTTGTCAAAAGATACTCTCTGTTCAGCGGACGGACGAGCTAGAAACGTAGGAGGATCCTAGTCCAATACATGAGTTAACTTCTCAAAATCCAAAATAATTTTGAAGTTCCAAGGCCAATCCTTATAATTGGGTCCTGTCAGTTTATGGGTGTCAAGAATACGAGCTAGTGGATTGGACGTAGACATTTTTCTTTTTCATGTAGAGAGTCAAAGTTTCTAGTTAGATTTTGTAATTAAGACTTGATCAATTTATTTAGAAATTTGATTTTTAAATAAATTAGCTTCCACTATTTTCTCGGATCCCTACACTTTTTCTATAGAGATGCAAAAATCTCCATGATTACTGATTTTGAGTGGGTGGTGTAGTCCCACCAACTGACTCATTACCTTACCTAACAGTTATTGATGATGGGTTAGCCAATGAGTGAACAACACTTATCCAATGATTTTCTAATCATGGTGCACCCAAGCTTAGTCTCTAATTCATGAATCTCACCGTGCCTGGAATATTGATCCACTACTTAGTTAAGTCAGATCCACCATTTGCACAGATTGGATTCCTAATTGAGTTTCTCACCGTATCCAAAATATTGAGCCCAATCAGCCGTAGCATCCAATGCCTAATAGACATGGTTGCATCTTTTTGGTGCAACTGAACCACTGTGATCAATCGAGAACAATCAACCCCAAAAAGAGCCCGTACATCTACAATGGTGGAAGACCTTAGACTTAATCTTTTCTGAGGAAGATTTGATTTAGGTCTCTTTAAACTTGACTTGACATAGCCATAACCATTATGACCGACCTAGTGGCATGGGTTAGCTCGAAATTATTAGTCACCTTAGATCAGAACTAGGCCAACAAATATGGCTAGGTAAGTGAGATCGGTAGAATGGATATGCCATTAACTTGATAAGAATGCATTCAAGTCGAGTAGCTCCCAATTAAAAATCAGTTGATCGTATCTATCAAACTTATCTTAGACACCAAATTGTTGAGCCAAAATCAATCAGGTTAGCCTACAATCCAGACTCTAACCACTGAGCCTAATTAGGTCTTAACTTGATTGATCACTCATATGACTAGAACTTGACCTAGACTTAATCCTATTAGGCTGATCAATTTAAGCACTCTTGATCCCATCTAACCAACTCTTGATTCGATTTGATCAACCGCTAGACCTAATTGAGCTACCCAAGCCCGAACCCAATTTTATGAATATATCTTAGATCTAAAAATTCTTAATTTTAGACCTAATATATTTTATAATCTTAATTCTTAATTAATTTTAGGATTTATAAATAAAATATATAAATAAAATTCTAGGGTTTTAGAATCTAGGATTTTGCAGAAAATAAACTTTTGATTTTTGATTAAGGATGAACATGCAGCAACCCTACACACCATAAGAACATTATTGAATGGAAGGAGAGGGCCTTTAATCCCTACTTCATTCTTATGATCGAAAGGCTAAGGGGAATGCCTTAATCAAAAACATAATAAATCTACAAAACTAGTTAGATCTACATCATATATCACATATATAAAAATTGATCTAACTAAAAATATATTTTGCATACATCTCATGTATCATATCATGCATATTTTCAGATCTAAATTATCTCATAAATATCTAAAAAATAAGATTTAAATTTGATCATATCAAATTAAAATTTATTCTAGATAATTTTGTAGAACTATTCTACAACTAGTCTAAACATGCATCTATCATATCTCATATGAATAAATTAAATAAATTTATTTTTTATTTTTTAGATCTAATTATAATATTTATAATATTAAAAAATAATAAATAAATAGATCTAAAAATTATAATTAATCAAATTAAAATTATGATCATGCTAGACTACACATAGAATAATTCTATTCCTAGTCTAGTCATGCATCTCATACATCTTAGATCTAGATTATTTAATTTTTAATTTTTTAATTTTAGATCTAATCACATCTCATATGACATCTAAAATCATCTAATTATTAGATTAAAAATAAATTAAAATTAGATCTAATAAATTTTGGAACCTAGCTTTGATACCAGTTGAAGAAAAAAACCTTATTTTTTGAATTAGGTTCGTTCAGATCTGATTGGATCAAGAGAAATATTTCAAAAATTTTTTTCTAAGATCCTAATCAGATTTGAGACTCTTTAGATTTAATCTTATTTATCTAATAAAATAAAATAAAAAAAAAAATAAAAATAAATCTAATTTAATTATACCTTTATTTTGGATAATCCAATTACCCTGTGATGATTCCGATGTTTGTCTGAGGTTCTGCATGTAGCCACGGAGGCGCCTGGCCTCTACTGGTATCCACTCTGGGAAGATCTAGAGATCTTCTTCTTCTCAATCAATCCTTCAAAAATTAGATCTAGATCTAATCTTGAAGGTCTTCAAAAACTCTTTTGAAGAATAACCGTTGTCTCTTACAATAGTTCTGCCTTCTTCTTTTTCTGTTGCTTTTCACTTGCTCGGATCGCACCTAAGTCCTGTCCAAAGTCCCTTGGGCATGGAGAGGAGAGAGAGGATCTGAAGATGATGTGGATAAGGAGGGAGAGAGGCTATATGGCATCGGCTAAAAGAAGAAGCTGTGAATTCTAGGCGCAAACAGGATTTATATAGACCCTACTGTGCCATGCAGTGCCACATCATCCTGGCAAATCATGACCTTTTATGCAATCAGATCTAAATCTGATTGATGGGATGACATCATCTGATCAAATCAGATTAGAGTCCCTCAAAATTCTCTTTAGGTGGTGCCAAGACTGGGTCAAACAAGTCTCCTTGGTGCCACCTAATTTAAACCCTTGAAGCAACTGAAGTCCCATATGTATGGAACTCCATACATTATTCTCATGGGATGCACGCCTCCCTAGGCATGCACCCCTTGCCTATCTACTTTTTAGTAGAGGGACAAGACCCAAGGTTCTCTCCTATGGGTGTACGACACATGGGCATATGTCTAAGTATCAAAGGTCAGCATTTGACCAAAGTCCAAAGACAAGATTTAGTAGGTGATGAAAATTGGTAGATGTTCTCTTAAATTTATTTCATAAATTAAGATAACCCTTTTTTGACCTAGACAAGCTCCAGTTAGACCAAGTAAAGGTTTTTGAGTGAGCCTAAACACATTTGGCTCAGTTGAGATAAGTTTTAATGATTGTTAAAGGAGAACATTAGGCTCAATCGTGTGCTAGCATGATTTTCTTGAACCTAATTGAATCTTATTCAAATCAATTGAACTGGGTTAGTCCAATTGATGATATCCAGATCCAAATTCTTATTTGTGTGACCTAGTTAGGTTCAGTTCCATATGGTAATGGGTTATGTAGCGATCTCTATCATCGACATCATCGAAACACCTTCTGATGGATTAAAACTTTTTTGATTCAAATAACTAGTATGATTTATCATCCAAATCATTCTAATTGCTTCCAAAATCCACTAGTGACACCTAGCAGCATATGGTGGCAACCCATCAAAATTGAAAGCAAACCTCTCGGTGCAGTTACCTATGTGATTAAGTTCCTCTATCTTGAGCCCCAATCAGATTAGGGTTAAGGTGATCTCATCAAATCCTAACATCCATCATATGAATTAATCATTCGATTCTAGTCCAATGTGAAAACCTTAATAGAAACTCTTTCTATTATTTCACTCTGCCATAGCCATGGACTTATGGACTTGATTCTCATGATCATCATAGGGCTGCTCCTCTTCTATCAAGGTAGATAGATCCCTTATTGGTGCAATCCAATTCCTACAATGAACATGCTATAGCCAACATACACCTCAGGATTTCAAATGGCTAGAAGATTGAGTTATGGTGTAGTCAAACTATAACACCCTCAAGGAGAACTGTCGATGCATCTCAGGTCAAAGAACTTGATACACCACTGTAGCTTCGAGCCAGTCATCGATGAGAAGGTAGACTTCCTAATGACTGCTCGAGGTGGTCATGCTCAATGCCCTCATTCTCTAATGAGTACCTATACTCTCCCTCCGATGTCTCTACATCATAGACTCAAGACTCATCTACCTTAAAGAAGTGATCGTACACCAACCTTCTGGATCAATCACCATCCTCATGATGATCCTACGGTCGGGAGCATTTTATGAGTTAATAATGAAAATTCATGTCTTAAATTTTCAACTCTTGAAAATATGAACTATCATTACCATTAACTCAAGGGATGTATCATAGACACTTTCAAATACACATTGTTATAAAAAATAATCTATTTTATTATTTATAGTGAAAATTATAATTTTGCTCTTAGAAGTGTATTACAAATGTCAGCCAATTTGGTTTCTAGGACACACATATCTAACGAAAGCTTCAACTCCTATCGAAGAAAGTTCGAGATCAATTGGGATGACTACCTCTATCCCAAAAGCCAGTGCGAAAGTGGTTCCTCTAGTTGGCAACCTTTAAGTAGTCCAGTAAGCCCAAAGCACATGATAGAGTTCATCCATCCATATTTCTTTTCCTCTCTCAAGCCTTTTCTTTATCCCTTGAAGCAAAGTTCTATTAGTTACCTCGGCTTCACCATTCGCCTATGGATGAGTTACTGATATGAAATGGTAAAAAATGTTCAGGTCTTCTCAAAGCTCAATGAACTTTTCTCCTACAAACTGGCACCCATTATCAGTGATTAATATCTGAGGTAGGCCAGACCTACAAATAATTGACTTTCAGATGAAGTTTTGTACTTTAGCTTCAGTAATTTTTGCTAGAGGTTCAGCCTCAACCCACTTGGTGAAATAATCTACTGCCACCAGTAGGATTTTTCATTGTCCAGATACCATGGAAAAGGGCCCAAGTATATCCATCCCCTATTATGCAAATGGCTAAGGAGCACCTAATGGTATGAGCTATGAAGCTGGTTATCTTTGTATGCTCGCATTTCTCTGACATCTATCATATTTACTTATATAATCCATTGCATCTTTGTGCATTGTTGGCCAATATTATTCTTACAGAAGTAACTTATATGATAAGGATCTTGTCCTCAGATGATTTTTGCAAATTGCTTCATGAACTTCTCTCAAGGCATAATCAGCTTTGGAAGGTCAGAGATATTTGAGGAGTGGTAGGGAGTACGACCTCTTGTACAGCTTATTTTCATATAACATGTAGAAGGAAGCTTGATTTCTTAACTTTCAAGCTTCTTTGTGGTCTCTAAAAAAAATTCCATCTCTAAGAAAAGAAATCAATGGATCGATCTAGTTGGGCTCAGGATCGACGTGCATTATTGCCTGGGGTTCTTCCGAACTTAGATATCGCAGGACTTCAAAGAGGACTTCTTTTGGCAGTTGATTTGTGGCTAAGGTGGCTATCTTAGAAAGGAGGTTAGCTTTGGTGTTTTTTGCTTTTGAGATCTACTAAATTTTGAAGCTACTAAAGGCTAGGATTAGATCTCTTATTTTTTCCAAATATTTCTTCATGCCTTCCTCTTAAGCTTCAAAGGTGTTACTGACTTGCCCCACCACTAGCAGAGAATCACTATAAGCCTTCAAATATTTTGCTTCAAAGGTGTTACTGATTTGTGGCTAAGGTGTTTCTTCATGGCTATTATCAGTCTCAAGATCAGAGCTTCATATTCAGCCCCATTGTTGGTAGTGGAGAACTTAAAGTGCAAATTATATTCCGCTACAACTTCTTTTGGATTGATGAGAATCAAGCCTGCATCTGCCCCAAAATCATTAGATGAACCATCCACATATAATGTCCAAAAGATTTTAGGGAGATCAATCTTTTCTTCAGGGGAGCTAAGGATATGAACTTCTTGGTGATCTAGTTCGATCGCCTCCAAAATAGTGCATTCCACTACAAAATCAATTAGTATTTGAGCTTTAATGGATGGTCGAGGTTGAAAATGAATGTCAAATTCAATTAACTCGATTGCCCACTTCGCTATTCTTCTGGAGGTGTTAGGCTGGTGAAGAACTGCTCTTATGGATTGGTCAGTAAGGAGAGTAATTGTGTATCCTTAGAAATAAGGTTGGAGCTTCTTGATCATAATCAATAATATATAAGTTAGTTTTCTAATTTGGTGTAACTTGTTTACGCATCCCTTAGGACTCTGCTTACATAGTAGATTGACTTCTAAAATTTAGCTTCTTCTCTAATTAGGATAGCTCCAATAGCTGTTGGAGATACTATAAGGTACAAGAACAGCTCTTCTCCTAGTTTAGGCTTGGCTAGGAGCAGAGGCAAACTGAGATAGTTTTTGAATTCCTAAAAGGCTTGCTGGTACTCAGGAGTCTAGTTAAAGTTTTTGAGTTGTTTGAGCACTTAGAAGAAGGGCAAATAATGCTCTGCCAACCTTGAAATGAAGCAATTCAGGGCCACTACTTTGCCTGTGAGGCATTAAAATTTTTTTATTATTTTTAGGGTAGTCATCTCTTAGATGGCTTTGATCTTCTTTGGATTGGCTTCAATGTCGCACCTTGACACCATGAATCCTAGGAACTTTCCCGAGGTTACTTCAAAGTGCATTTGGTAGCGTCAACTTCATCTCGTACTTTTAGAGGGTGCTGAAGGTTTCATCAAGATCGGCAATATGATTTGGTGAAGATCGGCTTTTTACTAGCATGTCATCTACATAGACCTCCATATTGCGGTCGATCTGCTCCTTGAAGATCTTATTCATATGCCTAAAGAGCATGACCCTATAACAACAAAGACCATGATCAGTAATAAAAGTAGTTATCTCCTCATCCTCTGGTGCCATCCAAATTTGGTTATAACTAGAGAAGGCATCCATGAAAGTGAGGAGTTCGTGGCCCAAAGTTGCATCCATCTGTTGATCAATCCTAGGCAGGGGTTAGCTGTCTTTTGGACAAGCTGTATTCTAGTTGGTGAAGTCAATGCATATCCTCCACTTGCCATTTGTCTTTTTAATGAAAAAAACATTTGCAATCAAATTTGGATAGAGTACTTCTCGAATGAATCCTATTTTGAGGAGTTTGTCTACCTCATCCATAATAGCTTTCTACTTCTTAGGTGCAAAGCTGCACTTTTTCTACTTCACTGGTTGGCATTTAAGGTCCACACCTAGGTGATGCTCCATTACTTCTGTGTCAATCCCAGGCATATCTACAGGCACCCATGCGAAAGCATCAACATTCTTTTGCAAGAAGGTGACGAGCTGCTTTCTGACTTCTCTTTTCAGATTAGAGTCAATCTTTACAGTGTGTTCCTTATTCCCATTATTCAAAGAAACTTCCACAAGGTCGTCGATGGGTTCCCTCCTTTTTTTAGATAAGTCATTATGGGCATCAAGTCCATCCGCTGGGCAAGGATCTGCTTGCCTTCCTCCCTATAGGATAATATTGTAGCAATGCCGAGCTTGTGCCTGGTCTCCTTTGACCTCTCCGAATCAATGCCTTATTGAAAACTTCATTTTTAGGTAATAAGTTGAAACCACAGCCTGGAGTGCATTCAAACTAGGTCGGCCAAGAATTGTATTATAGGTAGAAGGGGTATTGACCACTAAAAAATTGATGTAAGCTAAGGATTGCTTTGGGTACCGACCTACTACCACTGGTAATGTTATTACTCCTTCCACTGGTACTGCATCACCTATGAATCCTATTAATGGAGAATTCATTTGACCCATCTTACTATCAGATATGGACATTTTAGAAAAAACATCATAAAATAAGATATCAGTAGAGCTTTCATTATCAATTAAAATATGACGTACATCATAATCAGCAATATTTAAAGTAACTACAACCACGTCATTATGTGGAAGTTAAACTCTTTACGCACCTTCTTTAGTGAAAGTGATGTGTTCTTTAGTTTGCTGCTTCTTTGCTGGCTCTGCCAACTAACTAGCCTTCCCCTGCTGATGTCCCCTAATGATAGTATTGATAATTCCAAGAGAAGGTTGATCTTCTTGCAGTTCATCCCTTCGAGATGGTTCAAGCTATGGTGAGGCTCTTGGATGATCTTCTCTTCTCTCTAGCCGATGCCTGATAAACCAATACAGTTGACTTCTTCTGATCAGTGCCTCGATTTCTTCCTAGAGATGGATACATTCTTTAGTATCGTGATCGTGGTCATGATGATAAAGGCAGTACTTGTTGGGGTTGTGCTTGGCCAAGTGAGTCCTCATCCTCTGCAACCCTAGTAGCTGCTCCCTTATCTCCATCAGCACCTGAGTCTTTGAAGTGTTCAAGGGAGCATAGTTATTGAATCTTCAGCGATGGGGTTCCACCAGATTCATTGATTTGGGCTTCCTTGTTGACAAGCTTGAGTAGGAGTTCAGGCTTGTATTCGCTTAGGAGGTGATCGAGAGCGCAGCCAAGCTTCACTCAGCTTTTCTTCAGGTGTGGGCTTGCTAGATTCATCTGCCCACTGCTCTTTTCCAGCTTCTTCATCTTTCAATCTGAAGGCTTTCTCTGCTCAGGCATAGCCTTCAGCCCATGCCAGCATATCAGCAAAATCTTAGGATACTTTCTCTCTAGGAAGGATAGAAGATCATTCTTCTGAAGACTACCTTTTAATGCAGCCATGGCTACAGATTGGTCCAAGTTTCAGACCTCCAATGTAGTAGCATTGAAATGGCTGACATAAGCTCAGATGGACTCTCCTTCCTTTTGCTTTATATTGATGAGGGAGTCCGAGCCTCATCTTAGATGTTGGCTGCTTATGAAATGAGCCATAAACTGATGGCTCATTTGGTCAAAAGAGAAGATTATATCTGAATTGAGGCTCGAGTACTAGTTTCTTACTACTTCCTTCAGGATAGATGGAAAAGCTCGACATAGAATAGTGTCTAGTGTGCCATGGAGTAGCATCATCATCCAGAAGGCCTCAAGGTGATCGATCGAATTTGAAGTCCCATCGTAGCTCTTGAATTAAGAAAGCTTGAAGTTCGACGGATGGGCTCCTATATGATTCTAGAAGAGAAGGAGGGATCGGTGCAGATGTCATGGTGGCGGACCGGGGTGGCATGGTGGAGCGACTCAATTTATCGATTAATATCCCAAAGCTTCTAATCAAGAGCATCATCTCGATCATGGATCTCAAAGGGCCACTAGTTGTAGATAGGAAAAGTCTCCTCAAGAGAGGATTCATGATCAAAGCAAGGGCTCCTTACTCTCTTCTTCCCGTTTCTGGGGTTATCGAGTCCGTTGACACAGGTTGCCCTTCTCTGTGCCGATTATTAAAGTTCTGATGGGGCTCTCTCTGGCTGGGCTGCTGCATGGCCTGCACCATTTTAGTGAGGCCTTGAACCTACTGCATCAGTAAGTTGAATTGCTCTGAATCCATCATGATCATCAGTGGAGGAGGTTGAGGTACCGGAGATGGAGCTAGGATGGGCGGATCTGGCAGTGAAAGTAGTAGACTATCAGATGGTTATCATCTTTGGAGGCATTTCTAGAGCAAAAAGTGATTAAATGAAAGTAGATTCAAAAGACTAGGAGAAGAAGGCAGATAGGATCGACTGGGCGTTCATTTTAGAATAAGAGCTTAGAGTTCCTTCCTCGAGCACCAATCATGTTGATGCAGAAATTCATGAGGATGCTGGAGGTAGCAGGAGTTGGAAAGGTGAGGCCACCGACGAGTCCTACAAAACAAAGTCAAAACCAGAAGAGGATGGCTTCAGTAGGACTCTTTGATGCTTAAGTCAGTTCTCTGGCCAATTGGAATGGATTGCTTAGGAAAATAGAGAAGTAATGGAGAAGGACGAGAGCTTAGAGGAAAATATATCTAGAGAGTCTTTTTTATAGACAAAACATAAAACAAACTAATGGTGACAGTCATAATCATCTGACAGTGGGCCACTAAGGCCACATGGAGTTTGCTATGGAGGATGAGTTGTTGCTCATCACGACTTGCAAGCAATTGAGATTTGTTCGCTAGAGTTTGGACATAGTTTAAAGACTTTAGTGGATGCAGTGAACTTGTTACTGGCTAAGGTCTATTGGAGTAGTATGGCCTTAAGGAGTTCAGAAGCCTCCTAGGTCATGTGCACGTAGGTGCCTCCTAAATTGAGATCTAAAGCACCATGTTCCATCCTTTATGGAGTGATTATCAGGGATCGGTGGTTTGATGATGTCCTTTTAAGTGGCTCTAGCTGACAGGCGTAGTATGGACTAAGTAGGTTCATGACTGGCTGGGAGAAGCTTGTCCTAAAGGATACTTGAATGGATGATCTTCGGCTGAAGGGAGCATGATTGAATGAAGCTCATCTAGAAGGAGCACGACAGGAAGGGAATCATCTGAAAGGAGCACGACTAGAAGGGGGCTTGGCCTGATGGAATATGCTAGGATGGAGTGCTGCTGGTAGGAGCATAGCTGGTGGGGAGTTCATCCAAAAGAAGTACAATTGGGGGGAGTATGACTTGAGGGATTCGGCTGGAGGGAGCATGTTGCCCATAATATAGGATTTTAACTATCTTCAAAACTCATCATTGATCAAGGTCGGGAAGGTTGAACTCTGGCTCTGTCATTCATTCTAAGTTAAGAAGCAAGGTTAATTAGATAATAGTTTCCTTTTATTGTCCAAGATCATTTGGCCGAGCTTCAATATGCATTCAATAAGTTCCATGGTATGGACTTATTGTTGAGAGGTGAAGGAAAAAGCCTTATTTTTTGGGTCAGATTCATTCAGATCTGATTGAATCAAAAGGGATATTTCAAAATTTTTTTCTCTAAGATCTTAATCAGATCTAAGATTCCTCAGATTTGATCTTATTGATCTTATAATAAAAATAAAAATAAAATTAAATCTAATTTAATTATACCTTTGTTTTGGGTAATCCAATTATCCCATGATGATCCTGATGTTTGCTTGAGGTTTTGGATGTAGCCATGCATGTGCTTGGTCTCTATCGATATCCACTCAGACAGGATCTAGAGATCTTCTTCTTCTCAATCAATCCTCAAAAAATTAGATCTAGATCTGATCTTGAAGTTCTTCAAAATTGCTTTTGAAGGACAGTCATTGTCTCTTGCAGCAGTGTTATCTTCTTCCTTTCTTGGCACCTTTCACTTGCTTGGATCTCATCTTGTTCATGCCCAAAAGTCCTTGGGCATGGAGAGGAGAGAGAGGACTAGAGGGTGGCATAGAGAAGGAGGGAGAGAGGCTTTGTGGCATGGGCAAAAGGTAGAAGTATTAAATTCTAGGTGCAGATAGGATTTATATAGACCCTGCTACGCCATGCAGTGCCACATCATCCTGGCCAATCATGACCCTTTGCGCAATCTGATCTAAATTGGATTAGTGGGATGACATCATCTGATCCAATCAGATAAGAGACCCTCAAAATCCTACTAAGATGGTGCCAAGACTAGGTCAAATAGGACTTCTTGGTGCCACACAATTTAATCCCCTGAAGCAATCTGGAGTCCCATCTGTATAGGACTCCATTTTTTATCTTCATGGGGTGCATGCCTCCCTAGGCATGCACCCGCTTCCTGTCTATTTTTTAGCAGGGTGACAAGTCCTCAGGTACTCTCCTATGGGTGCATGACACATGAACAGATGTCTAAGTATCCAGGGTCAACATTTGATCAATGTCCGAAAACAAGAATTAATAGGTGACCAAAAATGGTAGGTGTTATTTTAAATTAATCTCATAAATTAAGATAATCCTTTTCTAACCTAGACAAGCTCCAGTCAGACCAAGTAAAGATTCTTAAGTTAGCCCAAACATATTTGGCTCAGTCGAGACAAGATTTAATGGTTGTTAAAGGAGAACATTAGGCTCAATCATGTGCTAGCACGATTTTCTTGAACATAATTGAATCCTATTCAAATCAATTGAACTGGATTAGTCCAATTGATGACATCTAGATCCTAACCCTTGTTTGTCTGATCCAGTTAGGTTCAGTTTCGTATGGTAATGGGATATGTCACAATTTCTATCATCGATATCATCGAAATACCTTCCGATTGATCAGAACTTTTCTGATTCAGACAACTAGTATGATCGATCATCCAAATCATTCTAATTGCTCCCAAAATCTGCTGGTGATACCTAGTAGCATATAGTGGCAACCCATCAGAACTAAAAGTGAACCTCTTGGTGTAGTTACTTGTGTGATTAAGTTTCTCTATCTTAATCTCCGATCGGATTAGGGTTAAGGTGATCTCATCAAATCTTAATTTCCGTCATATGAACTAATCATTCGATTCAAGTCCAATGTGAAAATTCTAATAGAAACTCTTTCTATTATTTCACTCTACCATGGGCTTGTGGACTTGATTCTCATGATCATCACAGGACTGCTCCTCATCTATCGAGGTAGATAGATCCCCTGTTGGTGCAATCCAATTCCTACAATGAACATGCTATAGCCAACATACACCTTAGGGTTCCAAATGGCTAGGAGACCGAGTTATGGTATAGTCAAACTATAATACCCTTAAGGTGAACTACCAATGCACCTCAGGTCAAAGAACTAGACACACCACTGCAGCTTCGAGCCAGTCATCGATGAGAAGGTAGACTTCCTTATGACTGCTTGAGGTGGTTACGCTCAGCGCCCTTCTTCTCTAACGAGTACCTATACTCTCGCTCCGGTGTCTCTACACCATAGATTTAAGACTCATCTATCCAAAAGAAGTGATCATACACTAACCTTCCGAATCAATCACCATCCTTATGATGATCCTATGGTCGGGAGCATTTTATGAGTTAATAATGAAAATTCATGTCTTAAATTTTCAACTCTTGAAAATATGAACTATCATTACCATTAACTCAAGGGATGTATCACAAACACTTTCAAATACACACTATGATAGAAAATAACCCATTTTATTATTTATAGTTAAAATTATAATTTTGCCCTTAGAAGTGTATTACAAATATCAGCCAATCTAGCTTCTAGGGCACACACATATCTAACAAACTTCCACTTGACCTAAAGCCAATTGGCTACAAATCTAAGTCCCATCTTCTTTAGGTGGGCTTTGATCTTCTGCTGGCCCAACGACTTTGTAAGTGGGTCTGTTGCATTGTCTGCAAAGTCGACTCTCTTGATCTAGACATAACCTTTCTCAAGGTAATCGTGGATGGGGTGGTATCGCCGCTCAATGTGCTTGAATTTTGGGTGAGACCTCGGCTCCGTTGCAAGGGCTTTGGTGCCATTATTGTTGCAGGATAGAAGAATGACATCCAATGGCATCACTCCGATCTCTGTGGCAAACTTCTTGCACCAAAATGCCTCCTTCGCAGCTTCTGATACAGCGATATACTCTACTTTTATGGTGGAATCTGCGATCACTATCTGCTTGAAACTCTTCCAACTGACAGCACCACCATTATACACAAACAGACTTTCAGATGTTGACTTTTGATCATCTATATCAGATATAAAATCTGAGTCTGTATACCCCTAGACTTGGAGTTCTCATTACCAAAAACCAATATCATATCCTTAGTTCTTCTCAATTTCTTAAGGATACATTTCATAAAAGTCTAGTGTTCTTCATCTGGATTCGACTGATATCTGCTCGTGTCACTTACAGTATGGGCTATATCAGGTCGTGTACATAACATGGCATACATGAGGCTCCCTATTGCTAAAGCATAAGCGATCTTGCTCATACGTACAATCTCCTCAGGTATGTTGGGACACATTTTTTTGGAGAGATGAATGCCATGTCTGAAGGGTACCAATCCCCTCTTAGAGTTTTCCATACTAAACCTCTTTAGCACTTCTACCATGTACATCTTTTATGAAAGACCTAGCATCCTATTCGATCTATCTCTATAGACCTTAATTCCTAAACTGAAAGATACTTCTCCTAGGTCTTTCATGGAGAATTCTTTAGATAACCACATTTTAACTATGGTCAACATGGAAATATCATTCCCAATAAGAAGGATATAATCTACGTACAGTACGAGGAAGACAATAGCGCTCCCACTGATCTTTTTGAAAATACATGGTTCCTCCTTGTTCTCGATGAAACCAAATAATTTGATCACATCATTAAAACGAATATTCTAGCTCCGAGATGCTTGCATAAGTCCATATATGGACCTTTGTAGCTTGCATACTTTGTCATCAACATCACTGAATGTGAAACTTAGTGACTATTCCATATAGATATCTTCCTCAAGGTATTCATTTAAGAACACCATTTTCATGTCCATTTGCCATATTTCATAATCAAAATAGACTGTAACAGTAAGCAATGTGTGGATGAATTTTAGCATGGCTACTGGCGAAAAGATATCCTGATAGTCAATTCCTTTGCTCTGACTATATCCTTTTGCCACTAATCTAGCTTTGAATGTCTCCACATTCTCATCTGCACCAATCTTTTTCTTGTAGATCCATTTACACCCAATAGGTACTATACCTTCAGGTGGATCTACCAAGGTCCATACTTGTTTGAGTGCATCGAGTCAATTTTTGAATTTATTTCCTCTAACCATTTCTCGGAGTCAATATCCGATATCACCTCATCATAGATTTTGGGATCATCATCATGAATCCCATTACCTATGAGGAACATTTCCTCTACTTTCTCTAAAATAATTCCAAAGTACCTCTCAGGAGGATGGGAAACCCTTTCTGATCTATGAGGTTGAGGAGGTAGTGATTGTATTGGCTCAACCTAATTTGGTTCCATAGGTTCCTTAGCTCGTTGCTCTTATGAGATTTTCTTCTCAAGCTTGATCTGCTTTCCAATGCCACCATCTTGAAAAAACTATTTTTCAAGAAAGATGGCATGCTGACTCATAATCATATTATGGTCTTTTGGAATGTAGAAATAATATCCTAATGACTCTTTAGGATATCCTATGAATCGAGCTCTAAAGGACCAATAGTCTAACTTATCTGCTTGTTATCTTTTGACATGAGTCGGACAACCCCAAATTCTGAGATGACTCAGACTTGGTTTCTTACCTGGCTATATCTCATATGGTGTGGTAGGAATGGTTTTAAAGGAAACCCTATTTAGTAAATATATAGCAGTTAATAGACTATGTCCCCAAAGAAAATCAGAAAGATCTGTGAAGCCCATCATGGATTGAACCGTATCTAATAGGATCCGATTCCTCCATTCTGAAATTCCATTGAGTTGAGGTGTTCTAGGTGGAGTCAATTGAGAGACTATGCCATATTGCTTGAGATAGTCTAGGAATTTTCGACTAAGGTGTTCACCTCCTCAATCTAATCAAAGAAACTTAATGGGTTTTCTAGTTTGCTTTTCATCTTCATGTCTGAATTTCCTAAACTTTTCAAAGGCTTCAAACTTGTATCTCATAAGATACACGAACCCATACCGAGATAAATCATCAATAAATATTATGAAGTTGACAAAGTTGCCTCTAGCCGGCACATCAAATAGGCCGCACACATTAGTATGTATTAGGGCAAGTAGTTCCGTGGCTCTTTTCCCATGTCCTATAAAAGGGAGCTTAGTCATTTTGCCATGACAACATGATTCACAAATTGGATTAGACTCGAAAGTCAATGGATTCAGTAGCCTCATTTTCTCCAATTTGTTAACCCTATCTTCTGCTACATGACCTAGCCTTAGGTGCCATTGATACCTATGTTTTGGACTATCCCTGGGTCATTTTGATCTTATGGCATTTACATTTTGTTTGATATTAAAGATAGATACATCAATATGTAACTAGTAGAGATCGTTAATAAGAAAACTACTTGCAATTTTATTTCTTTCATAAAAGATATTACAATGGTCCTTAAGAAAACTAATTACATAGCTTTCTTGTGCTAAACATGAAATAAAAATCAAATTCTTACTTACAGTAGGCACATAATAACAATCCTTAAGTACTAAATCTAAGCTTGATAGTAGTTGAAGAGGGTTGGTTCCCATGGCCATAGTAACAACCCTTGCTCCATTTTTGATGCGTAGAATCATCTCAACATCCATCAACCTCCTGCTTTCCTCAAGACCCTGCATGGAAGTGTACAAATGACCATTAGAACTAGAGTCAAGCACCCAACTGGATGTAGAAGAAATCGTAAGGTTAGATTCAATAACGAGCATACCTCCAAAAGGACCTGTCTCCTTCTTATTCTTCACGATGGCTAGGTATGTAGGCCTATTTTGCTTCCAATGGCTGTCAGTATTACAATGAAAATACTTTTCTTTGTTAGCAATCTTCTTCTTTGGATCTATCTTCTTTTTCTTTCCACCTTCCACCTTCCACCTTCTGCTTTTTTACAGACTTCTTCTTCTTTCCAAAAAATTTTCTCTTAAAAGAAGTCCATTCCATAGCAAGTACTGAGCCTTTAGAACCTTTCATAGAAAGCTCAGCAGTATCCAGCATATTCATAAGCTTGGCTAGAGTATTTTGAAGTTTATGCATATGGTAGTTCATGATGAACTGCCCATATGCATCAGTCAAGGATTGCAAAATTATATCATTCTATAGATTCTGGTCTAACTTCACTCCGAGCTTCTCAAGCTCTTCCAAGTCCTTGATCATCATCAAACAATGATCTTGAACCGACTGCCCATCATGCATTTTAGCCTTAAATAATCGTTTAGTGACCTGATATTTGCCTGCGTGACTCTGTTCACCAAACAACTCTTACAGGTGAACCAATATTTGGCGGGCAGTCTTGATATCTTCATGTTGGCACTGAAGCTCATCAGACATCGAGCCCAACATATAGTATCTATCCTTATTATCTTCATCCATTCATTTATTAAGAGATGCTCTCTGTTCAGTGGATGGATGAGCTGATAAGGTGAGGGGATCCTGGTCCAATACATGAGTCAACTTTTCAAAATTCAAATTGATTTTGAAGTTTCCAAGCCAATCCTTATAATTGGGTCTAGTCAGTCTATGGATGTCTAGGATATGGGCTTGTGGGTTGGATGCACATATTTTTTTTTCCTATAGAGAGTCAAAGTTTCTAGTTAGATTTTGTAATTAAGACTTGACCAATTTATATAGGGGTTTGATTTTTAAACAAATTAGCTCTCACTATTTTTTTGGATCCCTACACTTCCTCTATAGAGATGCAAAAGTCTTCATGACTACTAATTTTTAGTGGGTGGTGCAGTCCCACCAATTGACTCATCACCTCACCTTATAGTTATTGGTGATGGGTTAGTCAATGAGTGAACAACTCTTGTCCAATCATTCTCTAATTATGATACACCCAGACTTGATCTCTAATTCATAAATCTTATTGTGTCCAAAATATTGATCCACTTCTTAGTTAGGTCATTCCCACCATTTGCATAGATTGGATTCCTAATTAGGTCTCTCACCGTATCCAAAATATTGAGCACAATCCATCCTTCAGCCCGTAGCATCCAATGCCTAATAGACATGGTTGCATCTTTCCGGTGCAACTGAACCATTATGATCTATTGAGAACAACCAACCCTGAAAAGGGCCCGCACATCTACAATGGTGGAAGACCTTAGACTTAATCTTTTCTTAGGGAGAGTTGATTTAGGTCTCTTTAAACTTGACATGACATAGCCATAACCATTATGACTAACCTAGTGGCATGGGTTAGCTAATATTGTTAGCCACCTTAGATCAGGACTGGGCCGATAAATATGGTCAGGTAAGTGAGACCGGTGGAAGGGATATGCCATTATCTCGATAAAAATGTATTCGAGTCGAGTAGCTCTCAATTAAAAACTAGTCCGTCATATCTGTCAAACTTACCTTAGACACCAAATTGTTGAGCCAGAATCAATCGGGTTAGCCTACAATCCAGACTCTAACCATTGAGCCTAATTAGGTCTTAACTTGATCAATCACTCATGTGACTCAACCTTGATCCAAACTTAATCCTTTTAAGCTGGTCAATTTAAGTACTCTTGATCCCACCTAATCAACTTTTGATTTGGTTTGATCAACCGCTAGACCTAATTGAGCTACCCAAGCCTGAACCCAATTTTATGAATATGTCTTAGATCTAAAAATTCTTAAATTTAGATCTAATATATTTTATAATCTTAATTCTCAATTAAGTTTAGGGTTCATAAACAAAACATGTATATAAAATCCTAGAGTTTCAGGATCGAGAATTTTTTAAAAAATAAGTTTCTGATTTTTGATTAAGGACGAACACGCAGCATCCCTACACACCATAAGAACACCTCATTGAATGGGAGGAGAGGACTTTTAAACTCTACTTTATTCTTATGATCGGATGGCTAAGGGGAATGCCTTAATCAGAAACATGATAAATCTACAAAACTAGTTAGATCTACATCATATATCACATATATAAAAATTGATTTAACTAAAAATAAATTTTGCACACATCTCATGTATCATATCATGCATATTTTTAGATCTAAATTATCTTACAAACATCTAAAAAATAATATTTAAATTTTATCATATCAAATTAAAATTTATTCTAGATAATTTTGTAGAACTATTCTACAACTAGTCTAAACATGCATCTTTCATATCTCATATGAATAAATTAAATAAATTTATTTTCTATTTTTTAAATATAATTATAATATTTATAATATTAAAAAATAATAAATAAATATATCTAAAAATTATAATTAATTAAATTAAAACTATGATCATGCTAGACTACACATAGAATAATTCTATTTCTAGTCTAGTCATGCCTCTCATATATCTTAGATCTAGATTATTTAATTTTAATTTTTTAATTTTAGATATAATCACATCTAATGTGACATCTAAAATCATCTAATTATTAGATTAAAAATAAATTAAAATTAGATTTAATAAATTATGGAACCTAGCTCTGATTGTTAGATATATGTGCCCTAGAAGCCAGAATTGGCCGACACTTGTAATACACTTCTAGGGGCAAAATTATAATTTTGACTAAAATCAATAAATGGATTATTTTCTATCACATATGTGTATTTAGTGTCTGTGATACATCCTTTGAGTTAATGGCAATGATAATTCATATTTTCAAGAGTTGAAAATTTAAGACATGAATAATCATTATTAACTCATAAATTGCTCCCGACCATAGGATCATCATGAGGATGGTGATTGATCCGGAAGGTTGGTGTACAATCGCTTCTCTTTAGTAGATGAGTCTTGAGTCTACGGTGTGGAGACACCAGAGCGAGAGTACAGGTACTCGTTAGAGAACGAGGGCACTGAGCGTGACCACCTCGAGTAGTCATTAGGGAGTCTACCTTCTCGTCAATGACTGACTCGATGCTGCAGTAGTGTGTCTGGTTCTTTGACCTGAGGTGCATCGACAGTTCACCTTGAGGGTGTTATAGTTTGACTACACCATTACTCGATCTCCTAGCCATATGGAACCCTGAGGTGTATGTTGGCTATAGCATGTTCATTGTAGGAACTGGATGGCATCAAGATGGAATCTATCTACCTCGGTGGTAGAGGAGCAGCCCTATGATGAATCATGAGAATCAAGTCCAGAAGCCCATGGCCATGGCAGAGTGAAATAATAGAAAGAGTTTCTATTTAGATTTTCACATTGGACTCGAATCGAATGATTACATCATATGACAGAAACTAGGGTTTGACGAGTTCACCTTAACCCTAATCTGATCGGGGCTCAAGATAGAAGAACTTAATCACACAGGTAGCTGCACCAAGAGGTTCGCATTCAGCTCTGATGGGTTGCCACCATATACTGCTAGGTGTCACTGGTGGATTTTGGGAGCAATTAGAATGATTTAGATGATCGATCATTCTAGCTTGTTCGAATCAGAAGAGTTCTGATCCATCGAAAGGAGTTTCGATGATGTCGATGATAGAGATCATGACATATCCCATTACCATACAGAACTGAACCTAACTGGGTCACACAAACAAGGGTTTGAATCTGGTGATCATCAATTGAACTGATCTAGTTCAATTGATCTGAATGAGATTCAATTAGGTTCAAGGAAATCGTGCTAGCACTCGATTGAACCTAACGTTCTTCTTTTGCTATCATAAATAAGTTGTCCTGTCTGAGCCAAAGGAGTTTGTGCTCAATCAGAGGCCTTCATATGGTCTGACTGGAGGTTGTCCAAGTCAGAAAAGGTTGTCTTATTTTATAAGACATTACCTGCCATTTTTGGTCACCTGCCATTTCTTGTTCTTTGACTTTGGTCAAAAGTCTACCTTTGACTGGTCAAACGTTGACCATTGACACTTTGACTTTTGACCACATGTCATGCACCTATTGGAGAGCTGGTGGGGGCCTGTCCCCCTGCCAGAACCTGGCAAGGAGGAGGGCGCACGCCACCCTAGGCGTGTGCCCAAGTTGGAGGCGCCTAGGAGTCCTTGTTGGACAAGGACTCCACCTCCTTTTTGGATTCCAATTAGAGTTCTTCTAAGAATCCAGTTTGACTGGTCTTAGGCACCCTCTAAGGAGGAATCCAGGGGACTCTATTCCCACCAATCAGATTTAGATCTGATTTCACAAAGGGTTGTGATTGGTTGGGAAGAAGAGGAGTTGGATCACAGCTAGTCTATAAATAAGACCCTGTACCCAACTCAGATTGACATGAGATTGAGATAAGAGTTTCCATGCCCCAAGGCTGCCTCTCCCCTCCTTCCTCCATGCCAAACCACCTTCTCCCCTTGCTCTCCATGTCCAAAAGGAGTTTTGGATTTTTGGTTGGTGCGATTCAAGCAAGAGAAAGGCGATCAAAAGCAAGAAGGCTGCGCTGCTGCAAAGGACGACTGCTGATCTTCAAAAGGAGTTTTGAAGATCCTCCAGATCAGATCCAGATCTAATTTTTGGAGATGTGATAGAGAAGAAGAGGATCTCCAGATCCAGCCCAAGTGGATATCCGATAGAGGCCAGGCGCTTGCGTGGCTAGATCCAGAACCTTCCGCTGCATACAGGATCATCAACAGGGTAATAGGATTACCCAAATCAGGTAAATTAAATTTGATTTAATTTATCTTATTTTATTTTATTTATTAAAATAATAATAATTAGATCTAAAATATCTTAGATCTGATATAGATCAAAGAAAAAAATTTTTGAAATATATCTCTTGATCTGATCAGATCTGAACGAACCTGGACCGGAAAATCAGGATTTCCCTTCAACTGGTATCAGAGCCATGGTTCTAAAAATAGTTTAGATCTAATTTTAAATTTATTTTAATTAGAAAATAATTAATTTTAGATGTCACATGAGATGTGATCAGATCTAAAATTAGAAAAAATTAAAATTAAATGAATTAGGATCTAAGATTAGAAGATATGCATGACTAGTTCTAGAATAGAATAGTTCTATAGAATAGTCTTGCATGTTTTCAATTTAATTTGATTAAATCATATTTTAGATCTATTTATTTACTATTTTTTGATATTATAATGGTTATAATAACATCTAAAAAATAGCAAATAAAATTATTTAATTTTAAACATCATATGAGATATGATTGATGCATGTCTAGACTAGTTGTAGAATAGTTCTACATAATTATCTAGATTAGAATTTATTTTGATAAGATCAATTTAAATCTAATTTTTTAGATTATTATGAGATAATTTAGATCTAAAAACATGCATGATTCGATACATGAGATGTATGCAAAATATGCCATGATTAGATCTAATTTGTATATGAGATATATGATATAGATCTAATAACTGTTTTGTAGTATTGAATGTTCCTGATTAAGGCGTTCCTCTTGGCCGTCCGGTCATAAGAACGAAAGAAGGGTTTAAAGGCCCTCTCCTTCCATTCGATGGGGTGTTCTTATGATGTGTAGGGGTGCTGCATGTTCGTCCTTAATCAGAAACCCAAAACTTACTTTCTGCAAAATCCTAGATCCTGAAACCCTAGGATTTATTTGCATATTTTATTTATGAACCCTAAACTTAATTAAGAATTAAGATTATGAAATATTAATTAGGTCTAAAATTGAGAATTTTTAGATCTAAGACATATTCATAATAATTGGGTTCGGGCTTGGGTAGCTCAATTAGGTCTAAGCGGTTGATCAAACCGAATCAAGAGTTGGTTAGATGGGATCAACAATGCTTAAATTGACCAGCCTAATAGGATTAAGTCTGGGTCAAGATCGAGTCACGTGAGTGATCGATCAAGCTAAGACCTAATTAGGCTCAGAGGTTAGAGTCTGGATTGTAGGCTAACCCAATTGGTTCTGGCTCAACAATTTGGTGTCTAAGGTAAGTTTGGCAGATACGATCCGACTGATTTTTAATTGGAAGCTACTCGACCTGAATGCATTCTTGTCGAGTTAATGGCATATTCCCTTCCACCGGTCTCACTTACCTGGCCATATCTTGTTGACTCAGTTCTGATCTGAGGTGGTCAATAATCCGAGCTAACCCATGCCACTAGGTTAGTCATAATTGGTTATGACTATGTCAAGTCTAGTTTAATGAGACCTAAATCAAATCTCCCTAAGAAAAGATTAAGTCTGAAGGTCTTCCACCATTGTAGATGTGCGGGCCCTTCCCGGGGTTGATTGTTCTCGGCTGGATTACAGTGGCTCAGTTGCACCGAAAGATGCAACCATGTCTATTAGGCATTGGATGCTATGGGCTGGAGGATGAGTTGGGCTCAATATTTTGGATACGGTGAGAGACTCAATTAGGAATCCAATCTATGCAAATGGTGGGTCTGACTTAACTAAGGAGTGGATCAATATTTTGGATACGGTGAGATTCATGAATTAGAGACCAAGTTTGGGTGCACCATGATTAGAGAATCATTGAACAAGAGTTGTTCACTCATTGGCTAACCCATCACCAATAACTGTTAGGTGAGGTGATGAGTCAGTTGGTGGGACCGCACCACCCACTAGAAATCAGTAATCATGAGATTTTTGCATCTCTACAGAGGGAGTGTAGGGATCCGAGAAAATAGTGGGAGCTAATTTATTTAAAAATAAAATTTCCCTAAATAAATTGGTTAAGTCTTAATTACAATATCTAACTAGAAACTTTGACTCTCTACAGGAAAAATGTCTGCATCCAACCCACTAGCACGTAATCCTGGACACCCATAGACTGACCGGAACCAAATTATAAAGGATTGGCTCCGAAACTTCAAAATTATTTTGGGTTCTGAGAAGTTAACTCATGTATTGGACCAGGACCCTCCCACCTTACCAGCTCGTCCATCCGCTGAACAGAGAGCATCTCTGGATAAGTGGATAGACGAAGATAATAAGGCCAGATACTACATGTTGGGCTCGATGTCTGATGAACTTCAGCGCCAACATGAAGATATCAGGACTGCTCGCCAAATGTTGGCTCACCTACAGGAGATGTTTGGTGAACAGAGTCGCGCAGCCAAGTATCAAGTCACTAAATGACTTTTCAAGGCTAAGATGCGTGATGGGCAGTCAGTCCAAGATCATTGTCTGATGATGATCAAGGACTTGGAAGAGCTTGAGAAGCTCGGAGTGAAGGTTGGACTTGGATCTGCAGAATGATATAATTCTGCAATCCTTGACTGATGCATATGGGCAGTTCATCATGAACTACCATATGCATAAACTTCAAAATTCCTTGGCCGAACTTATGAACATGCTGGTTACCGCTGAGCTTTCCATGAAAGGTTCTAAAGGCTCAGTACTTGCTATGGAACGGACTTCTTCCAAGAGAAAGTCTTTTGGAAAGAAGAAGAAGTCTGTGAAAAAGCAGAAGGTGGAAGGAGGAAAGAAGAAAAAGGCAGAGCTGAAGAAGAAGGCCGCTGACAAAGGAAAGTATTTTCATTGCAACAATGACGGCCATTGGAAGCGGAACTGCCCTACTTACCTGGCCACCCTAAAGAAGAAGAAGGAAGGTCCTTCTGGAGGTATGCTCGTTATTGAGTCTAACCTTATGATTTCTTCTGCATCCAGTTGGGTGCTTGACTCTGGTTCTAGTGCTCATTTGTGCACTTCTATGCAGGGTCTTGAGGATAGCAGGAGGCTGAGGGATGGTGAGATGATCCTACGCATCGGTAAATGGAGCAAGAGTTGCTGCCAGTGGCCGTGGGAACATACCCTCTTCGACTACCATCTGGTTTAGACTTAGTATTAAAAGACTGTTATTATGTGCCTGCAGCTAAGCAGGAATTTGATTTCTATTTCATTGCCTTAGCATTAGAAGGCTATGTAATTAGTTTTCTTTAAGGACCATTGTAACATTCTTTATGAAAGAAATAAAATTGCAAATGGTTTCCTTATTAACGGTCTTTATCAGTTACATATTGATGTATCTATTTTTAATATCGAGCAAAATGTGAATGCCATAAAATCAAAACGACCTAGGGATAGTCCAAATGATAGGTATCTATGGCACCTAAGACTTAGGTCATATAGCAGAAGATAGGGTTAACAAATTGGAGAAAATTGGGCTATTGAGTCCGTTGACTTTCGAGTCATATCCAATTTGTGAATCCTGTCTTCATGGCAAAATGACTAAGCTCCCTTTTGTAGGACATGGGGAAAGGGCCACGGATCTTCTTGCCCTAGTACATACTGATGTGTGCGGCCCATTTGATGTGCCGGCTAGAGGCAACTTTGTCTACTTCATAACCTTTATCCGATGATTTATCTAGGTATGGGTATGTGTATCTTATGAGACACAAGTCTGAAGCTTTTGAAAAGTTCAAAGAATTCAGACATGAAGTAGAAAAGCAAACTTGAAAAATCCATTAAGGTTCTTCGATCAGATCGAGGAGGTGAATACCTTAGTCGGAAATTCCTAGACTATCTCAAGGAAAATGGCATAGTCTCTCAATGGACTCCACCAGGAACACCTCAACTCAACGGGATTTCAGAATGGAGAAATCGGACCCTATTAGATATGGTCCGATCCATGATGAGCTTCACAGACCTTCCTGATTTTCTTTGGGGACACTCAGTTTGTTAACTGCAATATATCTTACTGAATAGGGTTCCCTCTAAAACCATTCCTACCACACCGTATGAGATATGGCATGGTAAGAAACCAAGTCTGAGTCATCTCAGAATTTGGGGTTGTCCGGCTCATGTCAAAAGACAACAAGCGGACAAGTTAGACTTTAGGTCCTTTAGAGCTCGATTCATAGGATATCCTAAAGAGTCATTAGGATATTATTTCTACATTCCAGAAGATCACAATGTGATTGTGAGTCGACATGCCATCTTTCTTGAAAAATAGTTTATTCAAGATAGCGGCATTGGAAAAGCAGATCAAGCTCGATGAGAAAGTCTCACAAGAGCAACGAGCTAAGGACCAAATGGAACCAAATCAGGTTGAGCCAATAAGAACACTACCTCCTCCACCTCGTAGATCGAAAAGAGTTTTCCATCCCCCTGAGAGGTACTTAGGTACTTATTTCAGAGGAAAGTAGAGAAAATGTTCCTCGTAGGTAATGGTGCTTCATGGTGATGATCCCAAAACCTATAATGAGGCGATATCAGATATCGACTCCGAGAAATGGCTTAGAGGCAATGAAGTCAGAAATTGACTCGATGCACTCAAACCAAGTCTGGACCTTGGTAGATCCACCAGAAGGTATAGTACCTATTGGGTGTAAATGGATCTTCAAGAGAAAGATTGGTGCAGATGGGAATGTGGAGACATTCAAGGCTAGACTTAGTGGCAAAAGGTTATAGTCAACGCGAAGGCATTGACTATCAGGATACCTTTTCCCAGTAGCTATGCTAAAATCCATCCGCACATTGCTTGCCGTTGCAGCCTATTTCGATTATGAAATATGGCAAATGGACGTGAAAAATGGCATTCCTAAATGGATATCTTGAGGAAGATATCTATATGGAACAGCCGCTAGGTTTCACATCCAGTGATACTGATCACAAGGTTTGCAAGCTGCAAAGGTCCATATATGGACTTAAGCAAGCATCTCGGAGCTGGAACACTCATTTCAATGATGTGATCAAAAAGTTTGGTTTCATCAAAAATGAAGGAGGAACCATGTGTTTTCAAAAAGGTCAGTGGGAGCGCTGTTGTCTTCCTCGTATTGTACGTGGATGACATCCTCCTTATTGGGAATGATATTCCCATGTTGACCATCAGTCAAAATATGGTTGTCCAAAGGAATTCTCCATGAAAGACCTAGGTGAAGCATCCTTTATTCTAGGAATTAAGGTCTATAGGGATAGACCGAATAGGATGCTAGGACTTTCACAGAAGATGTACATAGAGGAAAGTACTAAAGAGGTTTAGTATGGAAAACTCTAAGAGGGGATTAATACCCTTCAGACATGGTATTCATCTTTCCAAGAAGATGTGCCCTAGCACACCTGAGGAAATAGAACGCATGAGCAAGATCCCTTATGCTTCTGCAATAGGGAGCCTCATGTATGCCATGCTTATGTACACGACCTGATATAGCCCATGCTGTGAGTGTCACAAGCAGATATCAGTCAAATCTAGGTGAAGAACACTGGACTTCTGTGAAATGTATCCTTAAGTACTTGAGAAGAACTAAGGATATGATGTTGGTCTTTGGTAATGGAGAACTCCAAGTCCAGGGATACACAGACTCGGATTTCATGTCCGATATAGATGATCGAAAGTCGACATCTGGGAGTCTGTTTGTGTGCAATGGTGGTGCTGTCAGCTGGAAGAGTTCCAAGCAAACTGATAGCAGATTCCACCATGGAAGCAGAATATATCGCTGCATACCATTCTCATCCGCGATTACCTTGAAGAAGGGTTACGTCGAGGTCAAGAGAGTCAACTCCGCAGATAATGTGGCAGACCCACTTACAAAGCCGTTGGGCCAGCAGAAGATCGAAGCCCACCTTGAGAAGATGGGACTTAGACTTGTAGCCAATTGGCTTTAGGATAAGTGGGAGATTGTTAGATATATGTGCCCTAGAAGCCAGAATTGGCTGACACTTGTAATACACTTCTAGGGGCAAAATTATAATTTTGACTAAAATCAATAAAATGGGTTATTTTCTATCACATATGTGTATTTAGTGTCTGTGATACATCCTTTGAGTTAATGGTAATGATAATTCATATTTTCAAGAGTTGAAAATTTAAGACATGAATAATCATTATTAACTCATAAATTGCTCCCGACCATAGGATCATCACGAGGATGGTGATTGATCCGGAAGGTTGGTGTACAATCGCTTCTCTTTAGTAGATGAGTCTTGAGTCTACGGTGTGGAGACACCGGAGCGAGAGTACAGGTACTCGTTAGAGAACGAGGGCACTGAGCGTGACCACCTCGAGTAGTCATTAGGGAGTCTACCTTCTCATCAATGACTGACTCGATGCTGCAGTAGTGTGTCTGGTTCTTTGACCTGAGGTGCATCGGCAGTTCACCTTGAGGGTGTTATAGTTTGACTACACCATTACTCGGTCTCCTAGCCATATGGAACCCTGAGGTGTATGTTGGCTATAGCATGTTCATTGTAGGAACTGGATTGCATCAAGATGGAATCTATCTACCTCGGTGGTAGAGGAGCAGCCCTATGATGATCATGAGAATCAAGTCCAGAAATCCATGGCCATGGTAGAGTGAAATAATAGAAAGAGTTTCTATTTAGATTTTCACATTGGACTCGAATCGAATGATTACATCATATGACAGAGACTAGGGTTTGACGAGTTCACCTTAACCCTAATCTGATCGGGGCTCAAGATAGAAGAACTTAATCACACAGGTAGCTGCACCAAGAGGTTCGCATTCAGCTCTGATGGGTTGCCACCATATACTGCTAGGTGTCACTGGTGGATTTTGGGAGCAATTAGAATGATTTAGATGATCGATCATTCTAGCTGTTCGAATCAGAAGAGTTCTGATCCATCGAAAGGAGTTTCGATGATGTCGATGATAGAGATCATGACATATCCCATTACCATACAGAACTGAACCTAACTGGGTCACACAAACAAGGGTTTGAATCTGGTGATCATCAATTGAACTGATCTAGTTCAATTGATCTGAATGAGATTCAATTAGGTTCAAGGAAAATCGTGCTAGCACTCGATTGAACCTAACGTTCTTCTTTTGCTATCATAAATAAGTTGTCCTGTCGGAGCCAAAGGAGTTTGTGCTCAATCAGAGGCCTTCATATGGTCTGACTGGAGGTTGTCCAAGTCAGAAAAGGTTGTCTTATTTTGTAAGACATTACCTGCCATTTTTGGTCACCTGCCATTTCTTGTTCTTTGACTTTGGTCAAAAGTCTACCTTTGACTGGTCAAACATTGACCATTGACACTTTGACTTTTGACCACATGTCATGCACCTATTGGAGAGCTGGTGGGGGCCTGTCCCCCTGCCAGAACCTGGCAAGGAGGAGGGCGCACGCCACCCTAGGCGTGTGCCCAAGTTGGAGGCGCCTAGGAGTCCTTGTTGGACAAGGACTCCACCTCCCTTTTGGATTCCAATTAGAGTTCTTCTAAGAATCCAATTTGACTGGTCTTAGGCGCCCTCTAAGGAGGAATCCAGGGGACTCTATTCCCACCAATCAGATTTAGATCTGATTTCACAAAGGGTTGTGATTGGTTGGGAAGAAGAGGAGTTGGATCACAGCTCAGTCTATAAATAAGACCCTGCGCCCAACTCAAATTATATTGATGATTGAATCAAGATTTCCCCACGCCCCAAGGCTGCCTCTCCCCTCCTTCTCCATGCCAAACCACCTTCTCCCCTTGCTCTCCACATCCAAAAGGAGTTTTGGACCTTGGTTGGTGCGATTCCAGATCAAAGAAAGGCGATCAAAAGCAAGAAGGCTGCACTGCTGCAAAGGACGACTGCTGATCTTCAAAAGAGTTTTGAAGATCCTCCAGATCAGATCCAGATCTAATTTTTGGAGATGTGATAGAGAAGAAGAGGATCTCCAGATCCAATCCGAGTGGATATCCGGTAGAGGCCAGGCGCTTGCGTGGCTAAGATCCAGAACCTTCCGCTGCATACAGGATCATCAACAGGGTAATAGGATTACCCAAATCAGGTAAATTAAATTTGAATTTAATTTATCCTTATTTTATTTTATTTATTAAAATAATAAGAATCAGATCTAAAACATCCCAAGATCTGATACAGATTAAAGAGAAAAAATTTTTGAAATATATCTCTTGATCTGATCAGATCTGAACGAACCTGGATCCGGGAAATCAGGATTTCCCTTCA
>QRFJ01002189.1:24885-116866 GCA_006176705.1 Cocos nucifera | reverse complement strand
TCTTAGAACTCAAAATAATTTTGAAGTTCCAGAGCCATCCTTATAATTAGGTTCGGTCAGTCTATGGTTGTCCAGGATATGGGCTAGTGGGTTGGATACAAACATTTTTTCTTTTCCTATAGAGAGTTAATGTTTCTAGTTAGATTTTATAATTAAGACTTGACCAATTTATTTAGGGGTTTGATTTTTAAGCTAATTAGCTCTCACTATTTTCTCGGATCCCCACACTCTCTTTGTAGAGATGCAAAAATCTCTATGATTAATGAATTTTAGTGGGTGGTGCAGTCCCACCAACTGACTCATCACCTCACCTAATAGTTATTGGTGATGGGTTAGGCAATGAGTGAACAACTCTTGTCCAATGATTCTCTAATCATGGTGCACCCAGACTTGATCTCTAATTCATGAATCTCACTATGCCTGAAATATTGATTCACTACTTAGTTAAGTCAGACCCACCATTTGCATAGATTAGATTCCTAATTGGGTCTCTCATCGTATCCAAAATATTGAGCCCAATCCATCTTCTAGTCCGTAGCATCCAATGCCTAATAGACATAGTTGCATCTTTTTGATGCAACTAAACCACCACTATGACCAGCCAAGATCAATTAACCCCGAGAAGGGCCCGTATATCTACAATGGTGGAAGACCTTAGACTTAATCTTTTCTTAGAAAGATTTTATTTAGATATCTTTAAACTTGACTTGAGATAGCCATAACCATTATGACTAACCTAGTGGCATGGGTTAGCTTGGATTATTAGCCACCTTAGATTAGGATGGAGCCAACAAATATGATCAGGTAAGTGAGATCAGTGGAAGGGATATGCCATTAACTCAACAAGAATGCATTCGAGTCGAGTAGCTCCTAATTAAAAACCAGTCGGTCATATCTGTCAAACTTATCTTAGACACCAAATTATTGAGCTAAAACCAATTGGGTTAACCTACAATTCAGACTCTAACCACTAAGCCTAATTAGGTCTTAACTTGATCGATCACTCAAGTGACTCGACCTTGACCCAGACTTAATCCTATTAGGCTGATCAATTTAAGCACTCTTGATCCTATCTAACCAACTCTTGATTCGATTTGATCAACTGCTAGACCTAATTGAGCTACCCAAGTTCAAACCCAATTTTATAAATATTTCTTAGACCTAAAAATTCTTAATTTTAGATCTAATATATTTCTTAATCTTAATTCTTAATTAAGTTTAGGGTTCATAAACAAAATATATAAATAAAATCCTAGGATTTCAGGATCTAGGGTTTTACAGAAAATAAGTTTTTGATTTCTAATTAAGGATGAATGTGCAGCACCCCTACACATCATAAGAACTTTTCATTGGATGGGAGGAGAGGGTGTTTAAATCCTACTTCATTCTTATAATCAGATAGCCAAGGGGAATGCCTTAATCAGAAACATGATAAATTTACAAAACTAGTTAGATCTACATATATATCACATATATAAAATTGATCTAACTTAAAAATATATTTTGCATACATCTCATGTATCATATCATGCATGTTTTTAGATCTAAATTAACTCATAAATATCTAAAAAATAAAATTTAAGTTTGATCATATTAAATTAAATTTATTCAAGATAACTTTATAGAACTATTTTACAACTAGTCTAAACATACATCTATCATATCTAATATGAACAAAATTAAATAAATTTATTTTCTATTTTTTAGATCTAATTATAATATTTACAATATTAAAAAATAATAAGTAAATAAATCTAAAAATTATAATTAATTAAATTAAAATTATGATTATCCTAGATTACATATAGAACAATTCTATTCCTAGTCTGGTCATGCATCTCATACATCTTAGATATAGATTATTTAATTTTTTTAATTTTTAATTTTAGATATAATCATATCTAATATGATATCTAAAATTATTTAATTATTAAATTAAAAATATATTAAAATTAAATCTAATTAATTATGAAACCTGGCTTTGATACCAATTGAAGGAAAAAACCTATTTCAAGGGTCAGATTCATTCAGATCTGATTGGATCAAGAGGGATATTTCAAAATTTTTTCTCTTAGATCCAAATTAGATCTAAGACCCTTCAAATTTTATCTTATTAATCTAATAAAATAAAATAAAAATAAATTAATTTTAATTTAATTATACCCATATTTTGGATAATTCAATTACCTTGTGATGATCCCGACGTTTGCCTGAGGTTTTGGATGTAGCCACGTAAGTGCCTGGCCTCTACCAGTATCCACTCAGGCAGGATCTGAAGATCTTCTCCTTCTCAATATATGCTCCAAAAATTAGATCTGAATCTGATCTTGAAGGTCTTCAAAATGGCTTTTGAAGATCAGCCGTTGTCTCTTGCAGCAGTGCTGCCTTCTTCCTTTCTTGTCGCCTTTCTCTTGCTTGGATCGCACCAAACTCGAGCCCAAGAACTCTTGTACATGGATAGGAGAGAGAGGACCTGAAGGTGGCATGGGGATGGAGGGAGAGAAGCTTTGTGGCATGGGCAAAGTGTAGAAGTTCTCTATTCTAGACGCAGACAGGATTTATATAGACCCTACAGTGCCATGCAGTGCCACATCATCCTGGCAAATCATGGCTCTTTGTGCAATCAGATCTAAATCTAATTGATGGAATGACATCATCTGATCCAATTAGATTAGAGTCCCTTATAAACCTCCTTAGGTGGTGCCAAGACTGGTCAAACAAGACTCCTTGGCACCATCTAAGTTGAAATCATGAAGCAACCTGGAGTCCCATCTATATGGGACTCCAGGCGTGATCCTCATGGGGTGCACGCCTCCCTAGGCATCAACCTCCTTCCTTTCTACTTTTTAGTAGGGGTACAAATTCTCATATTCTCTCTTATGGATGCATGACATATGGGCAGATGTCTAAGTGCCAAAGGTCAACATTTGACCTAAGTCCAAAGACAAGATTTAGTAGGTGATGAAAAATGGTATGTATTATCTCAAATTTATCTCATAAATTAAGACAACCCTTTTTTGACCTAGACAAGCTTCAGTCAGATCAATAAAGATTTTTGAGTGAGCCCAAATACATTTGGCTCAGTAGAGACAAGCTTTAATGATTGTTGAAGGAGAAAATTAGGCTCAATTATGTGCTAGCATGATTTCCTTTGAACCTAATTGAATCTTATTCAAATCAATTGAACTGGGTTAGTCCAATTGATGATATCTAGATCCAAACCCTTGTTTGTGTAATCTAGTTAGGTTCAGTTCCGTATGGTAATGGGATACGTCGTAATCTCTATCATCGACATCATCGAAATACCTTCCGATGGATCAGAACTTTACTGATTCAAACAACTAGTATGATCGATCATCCAAATAATTATAATTGCTCCCAAAATCCATCAGTGATACCTAGCAACATATGGTGGCAATGCATCAGAACTAAAAATGAACCTCTCGGTGTAGTTACTTGTGTGATTAAGTTCCTCTATCTTGAGCCCCAACCGGATTAGGGTTAAGGTGATCTCGTCAAACCCTAATTTTCGTCATATGAATTAATCATTTGATTCAAGTCCAATGTGAAAATTCTAATAGAAACTTTTTCTATTATTTCACTCTGCCATGGCCATGGGCATATGGACTTGATTCTCATGATCATCATAGGGCTGCTCCTCATCTACCAAGATAGATAGATCCCCTATCGGTGCAATCCAATTCCTACAATGAACATGCTATAGCCAACATACACCTCAGGATTTTGAATATCTAGGAGATTGAGTTATGGTGTAGTCAAACTATAACACCCTCAAGATGAACTGTCGATGCTCCTCAGGTCAAAGAACCAGACACACTACTGCAGCTTCAAGCCAGTCATCGATGAGAAGGTAGACTTCCTCATGACTGCTCGAGGTGGTCATTCTCAGTGCCCTCATTATCTAATAGATACCTATACTCTCGCTCTAGTATCTCTACACCGTAGACTCAAGACTCATCTATCCTAAAGAAGCGATCGTATACCAACCTTCCAGATCAATCACCATCCTCATGATGATCCTACAGTCGGGAGCATTTTATGAGTTAATAATGAAAATTCATGTCTTAAATTTTCAACTCTTGAAATTATGAACCATCATCATAATTAACTCAAGGAATATATCACAGATACTTTCAAATACACATTGCGATAGAAAATAATCCATTTTATTATTTATAGTCAAAATTATAATTTTGCCCTTAGATGTGTATTACAAGAGTCAGCCAATCTGACTTCTAGGGCATACATATCTAACAATATTAAGACATGATAAAGAAGAATAATGCAAAGAAAGTTTATTTTATTAAATAAAAGTTCTTATAAAGTTTACCATGATCAATTATAAAAGTAGAAAGAAAGAAAATGAAGTCCTAGTTGGACTACCGACCCCAACCATCACCAAGGACTGTTTTAGATTGTTAACTTGATCTTCAAGCTCCTTCCTTACTGCCAAACACTCGCTAAGCAACTTTCAAGCTCTTCCGGCATCTTCTTCTACTTCTCTTAATCTCTTGGAGAATGGAAGATTCAGCCTCGATATTCTTAATAGTGTTCTCTTGATATGTCATCTGAATTTTTAGCTAAAGAATCTCGGACTTATTCTTACTATAGACTTCAATGATATTCACAAGGCTATTTTTCACTGAAGCACACTCACCCAAGTCCCCACTTGGATTGGCTCAAGTACCATCTGCATGTTTCTTTTTGACCTAAGCTATCTCATTATTGGCTATTTGAAGTTATCATTTGAGATCAAAAATTTGCTTGTTCCAGCTTAGTGTCTAATTATCGTATGCTTTCTCTACCATGAATGACTAATTCTGATGTTCTAAGAACCTCATAGACCAATCCCAATCATACTCTTGGTTTTGAGACCAGAGCAGCCTTTCTCCAACTATTGGATCTGAAGGAAAAATCTTGTTTTCTTTGCACAGGATTATTTAGATCTGATTGGATATGAAGGAATATTTCAAAAAAAAAATTTCTATGATCCTAATCAGGTTTGAGACATCTCAAATCTGATCCTAATGATCTAATATTAAAAATCAAAAATAAAAATAAATCTAATTTAATTTCATACCTTTGCTTTGGGTAATCAAATTATTCTATAATGATCCTGATCTATCCTGAGGTTCTGGAAGAAGCCACGCATGCCCCTGACCTCTACTGGTGTCCACTCGGGCAAGATCTAGACATCTTCTCCTCACAAATTTTTTCTCCAAAAATCAAATTTGAATTTGATCTAAAGAACCTTCAAAATAATTTGAGAAGGCTGCTTGTCCGTCTCACGAACACCGTCGTGTAGATCCTGAATCTTAAGCCAAAAACCTTGGACCTTCAAGTCAGATTTGTGCCAAACTTTTTAGGCTTGTAGAAGAGAGGAATAGAGAGGATAGAGGGGGTGTGGGATATCAGAGATCTAGCTCCTTTGGGCATGGAAAATCTATTTCACGTGACACTTCATAATGGTGTGAGAAAGGTTTCTCAAACCCAATGCCATCTAGAGTCCTTCTTTGACCAAATCACTTATTATTTGATCATAGGGACTCTAGAGATTATTCTCCATGAAAAACCACCAGATCTCATCTATTTTTGTCACTAAAATTGATTCAAAATGTGGGAAACAAGAGTAGATAAGGAAGAGCCCATTGCACCTAGGACTCTTTCCTTAAGAGTTTGATCCAAATCAAACTCTATAAAAACTGAGTCAAAGCTCTACCATAAATCACAAAATTTGGCACACCCATAGCATGACTTGAGCCCTATCACATATCCAAAAATTAGATCAAAATGATTTATAGAGAATTTTTTAGAAGTATCTGATCAGGTGACCCTCAATTCTCTTAAACAGGTCAACTTTTGATACTAGTTCAATTTGACTATGAATGGATTTAATTTCTATAATTAATCTGACCTAGACTTATTCCAGTTAGCTAAAAATAAATCTATTCAAAATATAAAAATGTGTCAAATCAAATTTGACTCAGTTGCGATGAATCAGAAAGATTATAGAAGGAGAAAATTAGGCTCAATCATGTGCTAGCACGATTACCTTAAACCTGATTGGATCTAATCCAAATCAATCGAACTGGGTTAGCTCAATTAATGACATCCAGATTCAAACCCTTATTTGTATGACTTAATTAGATTCAATTTTGTATGATAATGAGATAAGTCACGATATTTAATATCGACATCATTGAAACACCTTTCGATGGACTAGAATTTTTTTGATTCATACAATTAGGATGATCGATCATCAAAATCATTCTAATTGCTCCTAAAATCCATCAGTGATACTTAGTAGTATATGGTGGAAACCCAGTAGAACTAAAAATGAATCTCTCGATGTAGATACTTGTGTGATTGGATTTTTCTATCTTGAGCCCTAACAAGATTAGGGTTAAGGTGAACTCGTCAAACCCAATATCCGTCATATGAATTAATCATTTGATTTGAGTCTAATGTAAAATTCTAATAGAAACTCTTCTTGTCATCTTCACTCTATCATGGCCATGGGCTTAAGGACTTAATCTTATGATTATCATAGGACTGCTCCTTATCTACTGAGGTAGATAGATCTCCTATTGGTGCAATTTAATTCCTATAATTAACATGCTATAGCCAACATACACCTCAGGATTTTGAATGGCTAGGAGATTGAGTTATAGTGTAGTCAAATTATAACACTCTCAAGGTGAACTGTCGATGCACCTCAAGTCAAAGAACCATACACACCACTACAGCATCGAGTCAGTCAACGACGAGAATGAAGACTTCCTTATGACTACTCGAGGTGCTCACGCTCAATGCCCACGTTCTCTAAGAAGTATCTGTATTCTCACTCTGGTGTCTCCACACCATAGACTCAAGATACATCTATCCTAAGAAAGTGATTGTATACCAATCTTTCAGATTGATCACCATCTTCGTGATGATCCTACGGTCGGGAGTAGTTTATGAGTTAATTATGAAAATTCATGTCTCAAATTTTTAACTCTTGAAAATATGAATTGGCATTACCATTAACTTAAAGAATATATTATAGATACTTTAATTACACACTATGATAAAAAATAATTTTTTTATTAATTTATAGTTAAAATTATAAAATTATCCTTAGAAGTGTATTATAAGTATTTAGGTAATCCGACTTTTAGGACACACATCTAATAAACTTCCACTTAACTTAAAGCCAATTAGCTACAAATCTAAGTCCCATCTTCTCAAGATGGACTTCGATCTTCTGTTGGTTCAATGGCTTTATCAATGGGTCAGCCGCATTATCTACAGTGTTGACTCTCTTGACCTCGACGTATCCCTTCTCAAGGTAATCGCAGATGAGATGGTATCATCACTCGATGTGCTTGGATTTCTGATGAAATCTTGGCTCCTTAGCTAGGGCTATGGTGTCATTATTGTCACATAACAAAGGAACGACATCTGATGGCATCAATTCAAGCTCTATGATGAACTTCTTATACTGGAATACCTCCTTTGTAGCCTCTGATGCAGCGATGTATTCTACTTCTTCAGTGGAATCTGCTATCACCGTCTGCTTGGAACTCTTCCAACTGACAGCTCCATGATTACAATAAATAGACTTTCAGATGTCAACTTTCGATCATCTATGTCGGACATAAAATTTAAGTCTGTATACCCCTGGACCTAGAGTTCTTCATTATTAAAAATTAGAAATATATCCTTAGTCCTTCTCAAGTACTTAAGGACACATTTCACAGAAGTCTAGTGCTCTTCATCTGAATTCAACTGATACCTACTTGTGACACTCACAGCATGGGCAATATCAGGTCATGTACATAGCATGGCATACATGAGGCTCCCTATTGCTGAAGCATAAGGGATCTTGCTCATGCATTCAATCTCCTCAAGTGTGCTAGGACACATCTTCTTAGAGAGATGAAAGCCATGTCTGAAGGATACCAATCTCCTCTTGGAGTTTTCCATGCTAAACCTCTTCAGCACCTCCTCTATGTACATTTTCTATGAGAGACCCAATATCCTATTCGGTCTATCCCTATAGACTTTAATTCCTAGAATAAAAGATGTCTCTCCTAGATCTTTCATAGAGAACTCCTTAGATAACCACATTTTGACTGTAGTCAACATGAAAATATCATTCCCAATAAGGAGGATGTCATCCACGTACAGTACGAGAAAGACAACAGCGCTTTCACTAAACTTTTTGAACATACACGATTCCTCCTCATTCTTAATGTATCTAAATAATTTGATTACATCATTAAAATGAGCATTCCAACTCTAAGATGCTTGCTTAAGTCCATATATGGACCTTTGTAGCTTGCATACTTTGTGATCATTATCACTGGATGTGAATCCTAGTGGCTATTTCATATAGATATCTTCCTCAAGATATGCATTTAAGAATATCATTTTTACATCCATCTGCCATATTTCATAATTGAAATAGGCTGCAACAACAAGCAATATGCGGATGGATTTGAGCATGGTTATTGGCAAAAATATATCCTGATAGTCAATGCCCTCGTGCTGACTATATCCTTTCGCTACAAGCCTTGCTTTGAATGTCTCTATATTTCTATCGGCACCTATCTTTCTCTTGAAGATCCATTTACATCCAATAGGTATTATACCTTCAGGTGGATCTACCAAGGTCTAGACTTAGTTTGAATGCATTGAGTCAATCTCTGACCTCATTACCTCTAACCATTTTTCGAAGTCGATATCTGATATCACCTCATCATTAGTTTTGGGATCATCACCATGAATACTATTTCTTATGAGGAACATTTTCTCTACATCTTCTGATATAGTACCTAAGTACTTTTTAGGAGGACGAAAAATTCTACTTGATCTACGAGGTGAAGGAGGTAGTGTCTGGGTTGGCTCAATCTGATTGGGTCCATAGGTTTCTTAGCTCGTTTTCTATCGAAGACTTTCTCCTCGAGTCTAATCTATCTTTCGATGCCACTATCTTGAATAAACTATTTTTTAGGGAAGATGACGTGTCGACTCATAAACATTGTGATCTTTCAGAAGATAGAAATAATATCCTAATGACTCTTTAGGATATCCAATAAACCAAGCTCTAAAGAACCTTGACACTAATTTATCCATCTATTATCTCTTGACATGGGCTGAACAACCCTAAATTCTGAGATGACTCAGAGTTGATTTCTTACCATGCTATATCTCATATGGTGTGATAGGAATAATTTTAGATGAAACCCTATTAAGTAAATATATAGAAGTCATCAGACTATGTCCCTAAAGTAACTCAGGGAGGTCCGTGAAGCTCATCATGGATCGGACCTTATCTAACAGCATCTGATTTCTCCATTCTGAAATTTCATTGAGTTGAGGCATTCTAGGTGGAGTCCATTGATAGACCATGCCATTGTCATTAAGATAGTTTAGGAATTTCTGACTAAGGTATTCACCTCTTCAATTTGATCGAAGAATTTTAATGGATTTTTTTATTTATTTTTCTACTTCAAGCCTGAATTTTTTAAACTTTTCGAAAGCTTTAAACTTCTATCGCATTAAATACATATACCCGTATCGAGATAAATCATCGGTAAAGGTGATGAAGTAGATGTAATTGCCCATGGTTGGTGTTGGAAAATGTATCCTAAAGTCAATCATCTAGATTGTAGATGGTTGAGCTAAATATAATTATACTTAAATTATTAATAAATAAATTATTATTTTAGCTTTTTCATCACTTTGTGCATCTTTCTATAATAAACTCTTCTATGATGAAGTTCTCAGGACTATTTAGACTCAACAAAGGAGGATTTATTGTTTAGTCCTCAAATGTGTTCACGACCAAATGATTCGTTGTTAACTAGGATGACAACATATTGAGTGTAGATAATTGTGTGCCATAAGTGTTGGTTGTCCTCTTTACCAAAAAGTATGGAGATACTATTATGCCATGCAGGTAAAGTGTAGGGGTACATTTCACTGAACATGATCCAACTGCAGAGCTCTCTACTATCAAGAGTTGCTCATGAAGGATATGGGTATAGTGTCCCTTAGACCTGAGATCATCATGGTGACTTGCAAGCAACTCACTGCACTTAGGTACCAGACTATCTGATTTTCTAATTCAGTGATGGAAGGCTACTAGGTGCAGTCAAGTACTTATAAAATTGATGTGTGTGTCAAGATGAGACTGACCCCTCCAAGTGTTGGAGCAAGTGCATCAATGTATTTTAATTTAGCAAAATCTTGGTCGGAGTAGTCCATTCGATGGACACTATCATTTGAAATACACTATAGATGGTTTTCCAGGGTTGATAGTTAAACCCTACGTCATCTTTTGAGCATTGAGATCAAGGGGATGAATTATACGATAATCATATTCAACAGGTTCGTTGATGTTTCATTATGACAAATTTGATCTATCTGAATGTCGAGTACCATTGCTAGATGGTCACATCAATTGGTATAGAAAATTAGTTTCTATGCTATCGACTTAGGATTCAAACCTATGGGGTCACACACAATAGGAGTTTCTATCTAATCTGATGGCTGATATTGAGTCTCGATGACCTAGGACTCTATGGTCAAAAATCTCACTGGACTGAAACTTTGTGACCAAGAGATTCACTCAACTGGGACTCTGAGTCCTTCATGTTCGGGACTCTCTGAACGAGAGTCCTGATGACCTGCGACTCTATGGTCAAGAGTCCCATTGGATTGGAACTCTGTGACTAAGAGTCCTAGTGGATTGGAACTCCGAGTCCTATTCATCTGAGACTCTCTGATCAAGAGTTCAATTGATCTGGAATTCTATGATCATGAGTTCCACTCATTTGGGATACTGGGTTCAAGAGTCCTAGAGGATTGGGACTCTTCAAGAGTTTCATAGTGATGGAACTCTATTGCCCAAACTCCTTTCTAACTGGGACTCTATGTTTATTGGAGAATTAATTAGTAATTTGATTATTGATTCACTTAATTTGATTGAGTGATAGAAATTTGATCGAGTTTGATCGAATTTGATTCGATTGGATTTGATCCGATCAGGTCATGAGATGACCTAATCGCTAAGGGAGATTTGATCTTGATTTGATTAGAACCTGGACCTAATTAATTTCTAATTTAATAAAATTTTATTGATTTGAATTAAGACTAATTTGGTTGGGTTAAACCTAGTGTAATTGGTTTAAATTAGTTGGACCAATTAGGACCAAGTCAAACGAGATTTGAATTTAAATTCTTCCTAGCACCCACCATATTTGACTTTTCCACCTTGACCCACGCCCTCCTTTAATTTTTGCATAAGGTTTCTCATGTAGAAATGAATGTGTGCCCTTCCTCTCTTCTACCTTTGACCTGGTCCAAGGGTTGGACCAGTTCAAACGAAGTTGAATTTTGAACTCAACTTGGTTGGTTTAAAATTTGAAAAACCTAATCTCTTCCTTATCTATTCTCCATGCCTACCTATCTTTTGTCACACATTATTTTTGGTGATTTCAGATTGAGGGTGAGTAGAAGGAGAGTCCTTCTGCTCATCACCCTCTAGGATAAGCTTTGGAAATAGATTTGTTTGAATTTGAATTCAAATTTTGTAAGGAGGTTGAAATAAGTTCAACCTCCATACCTTATCCTTCCCACATGGCTTTCCCATCGAATGCATGCCAATAAAAATATGAATTTTTTATGCATGCATGAGAGGGATCTGAGAGTAGTGTGGGGTGCATTTTTTAGAGAGAGAAAAGGTGGGCACACTTACCTGGGACATGAGAAAATTCCTGCATAAGAGAAAAGTTCTCTTGCACCCATACTCTCTCTCACACCACTTCTATAATTTTTATCCCTTTAGTTTCTCATCTGAAAATTAGTTTTGGGAGTGGGTAATGGTAGAAGGGAGAGTCCTTGACTCGTGAAAATTTGTTTCACAAGAAAACTCCAAAGAGAGAGGGCATGAGAGGGTTTCCAGCACGTCAGGATTTTTTGGGTGAGTGAAACCCTAGAACTAGGTCTCTAGGTTTGGAAGGAGAGATTAAGCGTTGTGAGTATCTGATCACCACCAAACATTAGACACTGACTCATCATCCTCTATACTCCTTGTTCTGATTTTTTGGAGTATCCAAGAGATTAGAAAGAAGGTGATCAATTGGATCGATCACAATCAGCCATCGAAGGCTTCGATGAGGAGCTAGCGCTCCAGTGGGGTTGATCGAGACCAAGAGCTCCGTGTGGACCAACCATAGAGGCCGGACATATATGTGGCTATGGTGCGATACTAGAGCATTATCTAGTAAATTTAGATTATGGTGATCGGCTATCCACGAAAAGATATTATATTTTGAACAGATAGATGCAGTAAAGAGTTTGCTGCATTATTTTATTTTTCAGATCTATATGAATGCATGCATATTATATTTAGATCCTTAGTGTAGGACTAAATATTTTGATATGATTGATAATTAATTAATTAGATTAATTAATTTTCCATGCATTTTAGCTATTTTTGAAAAAAATTTGATAATATTACCGCAAACCCTGCACTGCTTCCTTCAAATGGTATTAGAGCTAGGTTCGCTAAATATGATATGCTTGCATGTTTAGATTGATAATTTAGATTTGATCTAAATATTAGTCTAATAATTTGATTAATTAGATCAAAAAATTAAAATCAAGATCACATGGATTGAAGGTTGTCCTGCTATAGGGTTTACCCCCTACAGTGAAAAGATTATCCTGGTATGTTACTGATCTAAATAGTTAATCATAAAATCTTAGATCCGATCTAATATTTTTATAATTTGATTAAATTAAGCTTTAATCTAATTTATAATCATAAATACATATTTAGATAGGATCTAAAGTTTGATTCACGATTTAGTATTATGTAGTGTACATAGTTTCAGATTAAACCCTACAACTAGGGTTGTTTGTGAATTGAGCCATTCAATTTTGAAGTGAGTCGATTCAATTAGTGAACAATGCTAAGTTGTAAAGAACCTTTCAAAATTTTGAAAAATATTTTTGAAATGCCGAATGCTAACCCTCAGCACATAAACTTAATTAAAAATTAAGTATAATGATTTAGTATCTAGAATTGTGAATTAAGACTCTAAGTTATTAATCATAATCTTATGGGTTATTGGGTTAGATAAATTAGGTTCATAAATTTGGTTAGATCTAAGATTAGTTAAAGAATGGATTAATCTAGAGTAATTGATCAAATCTAACCAAGTGTTGAATTAGATTAGTTTAAGGACACTCTAGAATCAACTCCAATAGTTGTAGTTGGATGAGTCCATGTCTTTAACAAGACCAAGATGGACTTAATTCATGGCTAAGCGGTCTAGCCTGAAATTGCTAGGTTGATTAGATTAAACCTAACTAACTGATTAGTGTCTAAGGTAAGTTTGGCAGTCTAGACCATTGATTTTTAATTGGGAGCTACTCGCACTGATTCAGTCTTTGATGAGTTAATAGCAATACCCTTCCACTGATCTCATTTACCTGACCAACATGGTCGATTGGATTTTGATTAAATCACTTAGTGATTCGAACTAACTGATATCACTAGGAATCAGTTTGACTGATTTCTTTTTGTAAGATTGAATTTGGTGCCCATGGACTTAAATTGATCCTAGTTCTAATTTATTGACCTGATAAAGTTAGTGGGAGGACTTGACTTGGTGAAGTCAGTAGGAAAAATTTGGTCTATGTTCTTTTTACTCTTAAATCACAAGTAACATAAATCCTCTAAATTATTAGATCTTTAAAATGACTAAGTTATGGGGATAACAGAGTCATAGACTTCCATTAAGGTTAATAGTAATGAGTCCAATTTTTTGGATGGACATTAGAGGTGCCTTACACCTGATGTTCATTTGAATATTTAAATTACTATCCATCATATGATGATTAGATTGCACTCTCTTAATGGTGATCAGGTTAGCAAGAGCTTTCCTCGAGCCTGATTATCATTGGTTTGATGCACCGAAGTCAATCATATTAATGGTTGGACCTAACCAGATCTTTTTAGTGGAGAACATAGCCTACTGAATTAGCTTCTAGGGCAAAATCTAATTACTAAACATTATTTAGAGAAATAATTAATTGTGAACCTACCTGTAGATGTACATGGGTTAGCCAGAGCTTTCCTTGGGCCCATTTGTAGTCTATATGGGTTCCAGTATCCACTAAGGAGTTAGTGTAATTTTTCAAATTGGAGGTAGAGGCTACCAATTTATTAAAAATATTGGGAGAACCTTTAAACTAATATCCAAGTCTTTAGAATTAATTAATTCAAATACTTATTAGGTTTCATGTTTTTCTTTAAGATAAATAGAATGGCTATAGTTAGTCCACTCCGTTCACTGTTGGATAGTGGTAAGTGTTTAGGACCTAAAAATGAGGAGTCTAGTGTTGACTCTAATCAAGCATATCAAAAGAGAAATTATCCTCTTGACCTGAATAGGAAAAATCAGCAAATGGTTGCTGGTCAAGGTTGTTATATGATAATACCTTGCAATTTTTCTATATGTGATACATCTACCTGGGTATTAGATACCAAGAGTCTGATTCATATATGCAATTCATTGCATGGACTTCAAGTTGGTAAAAAGTTTGAGAATGGCGATAGATTTCTTAATGTTGGGGATGGAAGTAAAGTTCCAGTCCTAGCACTGAGAACTCTTGAGCTATTTTTCAAAAATAAAAATATTGTTTTAAGTGACTGTCACTATTGTCCATCCTTTATGATGAACATAAAATCTGTTGGGCTTTTGGTCCAGGATGGTTATAGTTTATCAATAAAGAAACATTATTGTGATATCATTATGAATGATATCACAATAATGCAAGGACAATTAAGAAATGGCATTTATGTTTTATCATAGCCTAGTAGTGTAATGTACACGTCAAATAAATGATCAAAACTAGATAATGTCACTAATGCTTATCTTTGGCATTGTAGGCTCGATCATATAAATAAGAAGAGGATTAACAGGTTAGTCAAGAAGCATATCCTTGACATTGATGATTGTGAATCATTGAATATCTATGAGTCCTCTCTTCTTAGTAAGATGACCAAATCACCTTTTACTGAAAAGGGTGAACGTGCCACTGAGCTTCTAGGTCTAGTACATACTGATTTATATGGACCTATGAATACATATGCTACAGGTGGATTTTATTACTTCATTACATTTACTAACGACCTATCTAGGTATGGGTATGTCTATCTTATGAAGAATAAATATGATTCATTTAAAATGTTCAAATGATATCGAAATGAGGTAGAAAAATAACTTAAAAAGAATATTAAAACTTTTTGATCTGACCGAGGAGGTGAATATCTTACCAATGAGTTTCTAATATATCTAGGAGAAAATGGGATTCTCTGACAATGGACCCCTCCTGGAACATCACAGCATAATGGTGTATCTAAAAGAAGGAATCGAATCCTATTAGACACGGTTCAGTCCATGATGGGGTTTATAAGTCTGTCAATTTTATTTTGGGGTTATACACTAGAGACTGCCTATTTTATCTTGAATAATATTCCAAGCAAGTCTGTTGCAAAGACTCCATATGAGATATGGATTGGGCATAAATCAACACTCTTTCACTTTAGGATTTGGGGATGTCCGGCTTATGTTAAACGTTTGCAACTAGAAAAGCTTGGACATAGGTTTGATAAATGCTTGCTCATAGGGTACCCCAAGAAAACTATGGGTTATTACTTCTACCTTTCTAAAGAACAAAAGGTGTTCATCAGCAATAGAGCAGTCTTTTTGGAAAAAAAGTTCCTTAGTGAAGGAACAGCTACCTCTAATGTTGAACTTACTAAAATTTGATAGGTGGAAGAACCGACACATTCTAGTGAACCTGCAAAATTAGATTTGATAAGCTCAAACTCAGAGCCCATTAAAATGGCACTAAGAAGATCCGGTAGAGTACCGCATCAACTAGATAGATACTATAGTTTCTTGGTTCGGGATGGTGATCATATTGAACTCGATGAGAATAATGAGGATTCGATCATCTACATTGATGCCATGTAGAGGTTCGACTCCAATAAGTGGCTAGAAGCCATGAAGTCTGAAATGGAGTTCATAAAGGTCAATAGTGTATGGACACTAGTTGATCCATCTGAAGGGGTAAAATACATTGGATGTAAGTAGATTTTCAAAAGAAAATGGGATGTAGATGAAAAGGTGGAGACCTATAAAGCCTATCTAGTTGCCAAGGGATATCGTTAGCATTATGGTATTGACTATGATGAGACATTTTCTTTGGTGGCAATGCTTAATTTTATTTGGATTATGCTTACGATAGCAGCATACCTAGACTATGAGATCTGGCAAATGGATGTGAAGATGGCTTTTCTTAATGGAGAGCTAGATGAAGAAGTGTATATGATACAGCTTGAGGGTTTCACATCTACAAATGAGTCTTAGGTGTGCAAGCTTTAATGATCCATCTATGGATTGAAGCAGACATCATGGAGTTGGAACATGTATTTTGATAAACTAATCAGAATGTATGGCTTCATTAAGAATTAAGAAGAACCCTACATGTATAAATGTGCCAATGGTTTTGTTGTTGTATTTCTTATACTGTATGTAGATGATATTCTCTTAATTGAGAATGACATTCCTACATTATAGGGAATAAAGGTTTGGCTATCATCTCAATTCTCCATAAAGGACTTGGGAGAATCTTCCTATATCCTAGGGATGAAGATCTATAGGAATAGATCTAAAGGTTGCTTGGATTATCCTAGTCCACATACATCAATACTATACTGAAGAGGTTCGGTATGGAGAATTTCAAGAAGGGCTATCTCCTAATAGACCATGAAATTTCACTCTCAAAGAAAAATTATTCACTAAATATAATTATACTTGAATTATTAATAAATAAAATTATTATTTTGGCCTTTTCATCATTTTGTGCATCTTTCTGTAATGAACTCTTCTATGATGAAGTCCTTAGGACTATCTAGACTCGACAAAGGAGGATTTGTCATTTAGTTCTCAAACATGTTTGCGATCAAATGATTTGTTGTTACCCAAGATGATAATATATCGAGTGTAGGTCATTGTGTGCCATAAGTGTTGGTTGTCCTCTTAACCAAGAAATATGGAAATACTATTATAGCATGCAGGTAAAGTGTAGGGGTACATTTCACTGTACGTGATCCAACTGTGAAGCTCACTACTATCAAGAGTTGCTGGCAAAGGATATGGGTATAAGTGTTCCTTTGACCTGAGATCACCATGGTGACTTGCAAGCAACTCACTGCACTTAGGTATCGAACTATCTGAATTTCTAATTTAGTGATGGAAGGCTACTGGGTGCGGTCAAATACTTATGAAGTCGGTGTGTGTGTCATGATGGAATTGACCCCTCCAAGTGTTGGAGCAAATGCATCAAGGTATTTCAATTTAGCAAAACTTCAATTGGAAAAATCCATTCGATGGACACTGTAATTTGAAATATACTGTAGATGATTTTCTATGGTTGACAGTTAAATCCTAGGCCATCTTTTAAGCACTGAGATCAAGGGGATGAATTATACGGTAACCATATTCCACTGGTTCATTGATGTTGCATTGTGACAAATTTGACCTATCCGAACGTCGAGTATCATTGCTAAATGGTCGCATCGATTGGTACAGAAAATTAGTTTCTGTGCTATCAGCTTAGGATTTGAACCTATGGGGTCACACATAATAGGAGTTTCTACCTGATTTGATGGTTGATATTGAGTCTCGATGACCTAGGACTCTATGGTCCAGAGTCCCACTAGACTGGGACTCTATGATCAAGAGTTTCACTCGACTAGGACTATGAGTTCTTCATGTTCGAAGCTCTCCGAATGAGAGTCTTGATGACCTGGGACTCTATGGTCAAGAGTCCAAATGGACTGAAGCTCTGAGTACTACTCATCTGAAAATCTCTGATCAAGAGTCCCACTGGTCTGAGACTCTATGATCTCAAGTTCCACTCATTTGGGACATTGGGTTCAAGAGTCCCAGTAGATTGGGACTCTTCGAGAGTTTCATAGTGATGGGACTCTATTGCCCAAACTCCCATCCAATTGGAACTCTATGTTTATTAAAGGATTAATTAGCAATTTAATTATTGATTAGCTAAATTTGATTGAGCGATGGAAATTTGATGAAGTTTGATCGAATTGGATTTAATCTGATCAGGTCATGAGATGACCAAATTGATAAGGGAGATTCGATCCTGATTTGATCAAGACATGGATCTAATTAATTTTTAATTTGATTAAAATTTTATTAGCTTGAATTAATCCTAATTTGGTTGGGTTAAACTTGGTCTAATTGGTTTAAATTAATTGGTTTGGTTGAAACCAAGTAGAACCAAGTCAAATGAGATTTGAATTTAAATTCTCCCTAGCACCCACCTTTGACTTTTCCACCTTGACCAACGCCCTCCTCTGATTTTTGCATGAGATGTCTCATGTAGAAATGAATGTGTGCCCTTACTCACTTCTACCATTGACATCGTCCAAGGGTTGGACCAGTTCAAACTAAGTTGAATTTTGAATTCAACTTGGTTGGTTTGAAATTTGAAAAACCTAATCTCTTCCTTATCTATTCTCCCCGCCTACCTATCTTTTGTCACACATTTTTTTAGGTGACTTTAGATTAAGGGTGAGTAGAAGGAGAGCTCTTCCGCTTGTCACCCTCTAGGATAAGCGTTGGAAATGGATTTGTTTAAATTTGAATTCAAATTTTGTAAGGAGGTTGAAACAAGTTCAACCTCCATACCTTATCCTTCCCATGCGGTTTTCCCATCGAATGCATGCCAATAAAAATGTAAATTTTTTGTGCATGAATGAGAGGGATTTGAGAGTAGTGTGGGGTGCATTTCATAGAGAGAGAAAAGGTGGGAGCACTTACCTAGGGCATGAGAAAATTCCTACGTAAGAGAAAAGTTTTCTTGCACCCTTACTCTCTCTCACACCACTTCTCTAATTTTTATTCCTTTAGTCACCCATCTAAAAATTAGTTTTTAGAGTGGGTAATGGTAGAAGGGAGAGTCCTTGACTCATGAAAATTTGTTTCATGAGAAAACTCCAAAGAGAGAGGGCGTGAGAACGTTTTTGGCACGTTAGGATTTTCTAGGTGATTGAAACCCTAGAACTAGGTCTTTGGGTTTGGGTGGAGAGATTGAGTGTTGTGAGTACTCAATTGCCACCAAACTTCAAACACTAACTCATCATCTTCTATACTCCATGTTCTAATTTTCTAGAGTATCTAAGAGATCAGAAAGAAGGCAATCAATTAGATCGATTGTGATCAGCCATCGAAGGACCCGGTGAAGAGCTAGGACTCTAGTGGGGCTGATCGAGACTAGGAGCTCCATGTGGACAATCATAGAGGCCGAACACATGTGCAGCTATGGTGCAATACTAGAGCATTATCTGATGGATTCAGATTATGGTGATCAGCTACCCACGAAAAGGTATTATGTTCTGAATAGATAGATATAGTAAAGAGTTTGTTGCATTATTTTATTTTTCAGATCTATATGAATGCATGCATATTATGTTTAGATCCTTAGTGTAGGGCTAAATATTCTTATATGATCAATAATTAATTCATTAAATTAAATAATTTTTTACTATATTTTAATTATTTTTGAAAATTTTTTTGAAAGTAGTACTGCAAACCCTGCACTACTTTCTTTAGCTGGCACATCAAATGGGCCAGGTGCATCAGTATGTACTAAGACAAGTAGGTCTGTGGCCCTTTCCCCATGTCCTATAAATGGGAGCTTGGTCATTTTGCCATGAACGCATGATTCATAAATTGGAGACTCAATAGTCAACGAATTCAATAGCCCAGATTTCTTCAATTTGTTAACCCTGTCTTCAACTATATGACCTAGCCTAAGGTGCCAAAGATACCTATCATTTAGACTATCCCTAGATCATTTTGATCCTATGGCATTCATGTTTTGCTCGATATTGAAAATAGAAACATCAATATATAACTTATAGAGACTATTTATAAGAAAATCATTTGCAATTTTATTTCTTTCATAAAGAATATTATAATGATCCTTAAGAAGACTAATTACATAACCTTCTTGTGCTAAACATGAAATATAAATTAAATTCCTACTTACCGTAGGTACATAAAAATAGTTCCTAAGTACTAAGTCTAATCCTAATGGTAATCGCAGAAGATAGGTTTCCACGGCTATAGCAGCAACTCTTGCTCCATTTTTTATGCGTAGGATCATCTCACCATCCCTCAACCATCTACTATCCTTAAGACCCTACATAGAAGTGCACAAGTGAGCACTAGAACCAGAGTCAAGCACCCAATTGGATGCAGAAGAAATCATAAGGTTAGATTCTATAATGAGCATACCTCTAGAAGGACCTGCCTCCTTCTTGTTCTTCAGGCTGGCTAGGTAAAGAGGGTAGTTTCGCTTCTAATGGCCATTAGTGTTGCAATGGAAACATTTTCCCTTGTCAGCCTTCTTCTTCGGCTCTGCCTTCTTCTTCTTCCCACCATCCAATTTTTGCTTCTTCATAGACTTCTTCTTCTTTCCAAAAGACTTTCTCTTGAAAGAAGTTCACTCCATAGTAAGTACTGAGCTTTTAGAACCTTTCATGGAAAGCTCAGCAGTAACTAGCATGTTCATAAGTTTAGCCAAGGTATTTTGAAGTTTATGCATATGGTAGTTCATGATAAACTGCCCATATGCATCAGTTAAGGACTGTAGAATTATATCAATCTGTAGATCCTGATCTAACTTCAAATCGAGCTTCTCAAGCTCTTTTAAGTTCTTAATCATTATCAGATAATAATCTTGGACCGACTGCCCATCACACATTTAAGCCTTAAATAGTCTCTTAGTGACTTGATATTTGGCTGCGTGACTCTGTTTACCAAACAACACTTGTAGATGAGCTAACATTTGGCAGCTAGTCATAATATCTTCATGTTGGCGTTGGAGCTCATTAGACATCAAGCCCAACATATAATACCTGGCTTTGTTAGCTTCATCCATCCATTTCTCTGGAGATGCTCTCTGATCAGCGGATGGACGAGCTGATAAGATGGGAGGATCCTATTCCAACACATGAGTCAACTTCTTGGAATCAAAAATAATTTTGAAGTTCTAGAGCCAATCCTTATAGTTGGATCCGATCAATCTATGGGTGTCCAGGATACCAGCTAGTGGATTGGATGTAGATATTTTTCTATAGAGAGTCAAAATTTTTGATTAGATTTTGTAATTAGATTGAACCAATTTATTTAGAAGTTTTATTTTTAAACAAATTAGGCTCCAACTATTAACTCGGATCCCTATAATTCCTTGGTAGAGATGCAAAAATCTTCATGATTATTGATTTCTAGTGGGTAGTGTGGTCCTACCGACTGGCTCATCACCTCACCTAACAGTTATTGGTGATGGGTCAACTGATGAGTGAACAACTCTTGTTCAATAATTTTCTAATCATGGTGCACCTAATCCTGGTCTCTAATTCATGAATCTCATCGAGTCTGAAATATTGATCCACTCCTTAGTTGAGTCAGACCCACCATTTGCATGAATTAAATTTTTGATTGGATCCCTTACCGTATCTAGAAGATTGAGCCAAACCCATCCTCCAACCCATAGTATCCAATGCCTAATAGATATGGTTGCATCTTTCTGGTGCAACTGAACCACTATATCTAGCCAAGAACAATCAACCCCGAGAAGGGCCCACACATCTACAATGGTGAAAGATCTTAGACTTAATATTTTCTTAGGAAGATTTAATTTAAGTCTCTTTAAACTTGATTTGACTTAGTCATAATAATTATGACTAACCTAGTGGCATGGGTTGGCTCGACTTGTTAGCCACCTCGAATCAGAATAGGGTTGACACAAATGGTTAGGTAAGTGAGATCGGTGGAAGGGATATGCCATTAACTTGACAAGAATGCATTCAGATCGAGTAGCTTCTAACTAAAAACCAGTCGATCGTATCTGCCAGACTTATCTTAGATACTAAATTATTGAATCAGAATCAATTGGGTTAGCATACAATCTAGGCTCAAACCATGGAGCCAAATTAGGTCTTAACTTGATCGAGTCACATCTTAATGTGATTTGATCTTGACCCAGACTTAATCCCATTAGGTTGGTCAAATCTAACCTTTTTTTGATCCCACCTAACCAACTCTTGATTTGGTTTGATCAACCGCTAGACCTAATTAAGCTATCCAAGCCCGAACTCAATTTTATGAATATTTCTTAAATCTAAAAATTTATAATTTTTGGTCCTAATTAATTTCATAATCTTAATTTTTAGTTAAGTTTTGGGTTCATGAATAAAACATGTAATAAAATCCTAGGATTTCAGGATCTAGGTTTTGTAGAAAAATAAGTTTTGATTTTTGATTAAGAATGAATGCGTAGTACCCCTACACATCATAAAAATATTCCATCAAATAGAAGAAGAGGGCCTTTAAATTTTACTTTATTCTTATGATCGACTGGCCAAAAAAAATGTCTTAATCAAAAATATAATTTCTACTATAAAACTAGTTAGATCTAAATCATATATCGCATATATAAGTAATGATCCAACTTATACATGTTTTGCATACATCTCATATATCATAACTAAATTAAATATACATGCTTTCAGATCGAATATATTATATATAATATCAAAAAAATAGAATTTAAATTTGATCACATCAAATAAAACTATTCTAGATATTTTATAGAACTATTCTATAACTAGTCTAAGCATGCATCTTTCATATCTTATATGAATAAATCAAAAATTAAAAATTTTATTTTTTATTTTTAGATCTAATTACAATAATTATAAGATCAAAAAAAATAAAACTTAAATAGATCTAAAATTATTTAATTAAATTAAATACATGATCATACTAGACTACACATAGAACTATTATATACCTAGTCTAGTCATGTATCTCATACATTTTAGATCTAAATAATTTAATTTTTAATTTTTTAATTTTAGATCTAATTAAATCTGATATGACATCTAAAATATTTCAATACAGATCATAAATAAAAATTAAATCAGATCTAAAATAGATCTGATGAATTACTAACCTAGCTCTGATACCAGTTGAAGGAAAAATCCTATTTTTCTTACACAGGATCGTTTAGATCTTATTGGATCTAAAAGAATATTTAATTTTTTTTTTATGATACTAGTTAGATCTGAGATAACTTAGATTTTATCCTAAATATATAATATTAAAAATTAAAGATAAAATTAAATCTAATTTAATTTCATAGCTTTGCTTTGGGTAATCAAATTATCCTGCGATGATCCTGATCTATCCTGAGGTTCTGGATGAAGCCATGCATGCGCCTAGCCTCTACCAGTGTTCACTCAAGTAAGATCTAGACGTCTTCTCCTCATGAATATTTTCTCCAAAAATTAGATTTGAATCTGATTTGAAAAACCTTCAAAATAATTTGAGAAGGCTGCTTGTCCATCTCACGAACACCATCGCGTAGATCCTAAATCTTGGGCCAAAAATCTTGGATCTTCAACTCAGATTGATGCCTAACTTTTTAGGCTTATAGAAGAGAAGGAGAGAGAGTATAGAGGTAGGGAGGGATATCAGAGAGCTAGATCCTTTGGGTGTGGAAAATCTATTTTGTGCAATGCTTCATAATGGCATGAGAAAGGTTTCTCAAACCCAACGACATTTAGAGTCCTTCTTTGACCAAATCACTTATTATTTGATTAAAGAGACTTTAGAGATTATTCTCCATGAAAAATCACCAGATATCATCTAGTTTTTTCACCAAAATTGATTCAAAAAGTGGACAACATGAGTAGATAAGGAAGAGTCCATTGCGCCTAGGACTCTTCCCTTAAGAGTTTAATCCAAATCAAACTCTATCAAAACCTAGTCAAAACTCTACCATAAATCACAAAATTTGGACACCCATAGCATGAATCGAGCCCTATCACATATCCAAAATTTAGATCAAAAGGATTTCTAGAGAATTTTCTAGAATCATCTGATTAGGTGATCCTCAATTCTCTTAAATAGGTCAACTTTTGACCCTAGTCCAATTTGACTATGCATGAATTTAATTTCTATAATTAATCTGATCTAAACTTATTTTAGTTAGATGAAAATAAATCCATTCAAAATATAGAAATGAGTTAAATCAAATTTGACTCAATTATGATAAATCAGAAAGATTATAGAAGAAGAAAATAGGCTCAATCATATGCTAGCACGATTACCTTGAACCTGATTGGATCTAATCCAAATCAATCGAACTGGATTAGCTTAACTAATGACATCCAAACCTAAATCCTTATTTGTGTGATCTAGTTAGGTTTAATTCGGTATGGTAATGAGACATGTCATGATCTCTATCATCGACATCATCAAAACACTTTTCGATGGACCAGAACTTTTCTGATTCATATAATTAGAATGATCGATCATCAAAATCATTCTAATTGCTCCCAAAATCTACCAATGATACCTAGCAGTATATGGTGGCAAGCCATCAAAACTAAAAATGAGCCTCTTAGTGTAGCTACCTGTGTGATTGGGTTTTTCTATCTTGAGCCCCGATAGGATTAGTCAAACCCAATGTCCGTCACATGAATTAATCATTTGATTTGAGTCCAATGTGAAACCCTAAGAGAAACTTTTTCTATCATCTTCACTCTACCATGGCCATGGGCTTAAGAACTCAATCTCATGATTATTATAGGGCTACTCCTCATCTACCAAGGTAGATAGATCCCCTATTGGTGCAATCCAATTCCTACAATGAGCATGCTATAGCCAATATATACCTTAGAATTTCGAATGGCTAGGAGATCGAGTTATGGTGTAGTCAAATTATAACATCCTCAAGATGAACTGCCGATGCACCTCAGATCAAAGAATCATACACACCACTGCAGCATCGAATCTGTCATCGACGAGAAGATAGACTTTCTTATGACTACTCGAGGTGGTCACGCTCAATGCCCTCATTCTCTAACGAGTACCTATACTCTCACTCTAATATCTCCATACCATAGACTCAAGACATATCTATCCTAAGAAAGTGATCATACACCAACCTTTTGGATAGATCACCATCCTAATGATAATCCTACGGTTGGGAGCATTTTATGAGTTAATTATGAAAATTCATGTCTCAAAATTTTTAACTCTTAAAAATATTAATTATCATTATCATTAACTCAAAAGATGTATCACAGACACTTTAAATACACACTGTGATAGAAAATATTCCTTTTATTAATTTATAGTCAAAATTATAAAATTGCCATTAGAAGTGTATTACAAGTGTTTAGCCAATCTGACTTCTAGGGCATACATCTAACAGGATCTTCTCTCTCGCTTCTCTAGGTTCACCCTCATGAGAGCAGACCTTAGCAGTTAAAGCCCAAGAATTTTTGCTGGCATGCTTTGACGCCCATTGGAGCTCTTCGAACAGATGTTACTTCTTTGAATTATACTTTCAAAAGGCTTGTTTTGAAGCTTAACACGGGCGATTGATTTCAGCAGAGGCTATTGTATAATTATTCTTCAATTTTTGAAGTTCATCTTTAGTCTTCTTCAAATCTTTTTGCCCTGGCAAGTTTTATTATTTAGAGTTTTTATATGAGCTTTTAATGGAATAGCTTGCGATAATGGGTTATCTTTGGCTTATGAATAAGCTGAAGGGAAATCCTGATTTCTCGGTCCAGGTTCGTTCAGATCTGATCAGATCAAGAGATATATTTCAAAAATTTTTCTCTTTGATCTGTATCAAATCTAGAATATTTCAGATCTAATTCTTATTATTATAATAAATAAAATAAAATAAGAATAAATTAAATTAAATTAAATTTACCTAATTTGGGTAATCCAATTATCCGTTGATGATCCTGTATGCAATGGAAGGTTCTGGATCTAGCCACACAAGTGTCTGGCCTCTACCGATATCCACTCAGGCTAGATCTGGATATCCTCTTCTTCTCTATCACGTCTCCAAAAATTAGATTTGGATCTGATCTGGAGGATCTTCAAAACTCCTTTTGAAGATCAGCAGCCGTCCTTTGCAGCAGTGCAGCCTTCTTGCTTTTGATCGCCTTTCTTTGATCTGGATCGCACCAACCAAGCTCCAAAACTATTTTGGATGTGGAGAGGAGAGGGAGAAGAAGCTTTGGCATGGAGGAGGAGAGGAGAAAAGGCCTTTGGGCATATGGAAACTCTTTTTCATCACAATCTGAGTTGGGCATAGGGTCTTATTTATAGACTAACTGTGATCCAACTCCTCTTCTTCCCAACCAATCACAACCCTTTGTGAAATCAGATCTAAATCTGATTGGTGGGAATAGAGTCCCCTAGATTCCTCCTTAGAGGGTGCCTAAGACCAGTCAAAGTTAGTTCTTAGAAGAACTCTAATTGGAATCCAAAAGGGAGGTGGAGTCCTTGTCCAACAAGGACTCCTAGGGCGCCTCCAACTTGGGCACACGCCTAGGGTGGCGTGCGCCCTCCTCCTTGCCAGGTTCTGGCAGGGGGACAGGCCCCCACCAGCTCTCCAATAGGTGCATGACATGTGGTCAAAAGTCAAAGTGTCAATGGTCAATGTTTGACCAGTCAAAGGTAGACTTTTGACCAAAGTCAAAGAACAAGAAATGGCAGGTGACCAAAAATGGTAGGTAATGTCTTACAAAATAAGACAACCTTTTCTGACTTGGACAACCTCCAGTCAGACCATATGAAGGCCTCTGATTGAGCACAAACTCCTTTGGCTCAGATAGGACAACTTATTTATGATAGTAAAAGAAGAACGTTAGGTTCAATCGAGTGCTAGCATGATTTTCTTGAACCTAATTGAATCTCATTCAGATCAATTGAACTGGATCAGTTCAATTGATGATCACCAGATTCAAACCCTTATTTGTGTGACCCTAGTTAGGTTCAGTTCTGTATGGTAATGGGATATGTCATGATCTCTATCATCGACATCATCGAAACTCCTTTCGATGGATCAGAACTCTTCTGATTCGAACAGCTAGAATGATCGATCATCTAAATCATTCTAATTGCTCCCAAAATCCACCAGTGACACCTAGCAGTATATGGTGGCAACCCATCAGAGCTGAATGCAAACCTCTTGGTGCAGCTACCTGTGTGATTAAGTTCTTCTATCTTGAGCCCCGATCAGATTAGGGTTAAGGTAAACTCGTCAAACCCTAGTCTCTGTCATATGATGTAATCATTCGATTTGAGTTCGATGTGAAAATCTAAATAGAAACTCTTTCTATTATTTCACTCTACCATGGCCATGGGCTTCTAGGACTTGATTCTCATGATCATCATAGGGCTGCTCCTCTACCACCGAGGTAGATAGATTCCATCTTGATGCCATCCAGTTCCTACAATGAACATGCTATAGCCAACATACACCTCAGGGTTCCATATGGCTAGGAGACCGAGTAATGGTGTAGTCAAACTATAACACCCTCAAGGTGAACTATCGATGCACCTCAGGTCAAAGAACCTAGACACACTACTGCAGCATCGAGTCAGTCATTGACGAGAAGGTAGACTTCCCTAATGACTACTCGAGGTGGTCACGCTCAGTGCCCTCGTTCTCTAACGAGTATCTATACTCTCGCTCTGGTGTCTCCACACCATAGACTCAAGACTCATCTACTAAAGAGAAGCGATTGTACACCAACCTTCTGGATCAATCACCATCCTCATGATGATCCTATGGTCGGGAGCAATTTTATGAGTTAATAATGATTATTCATGTCTTAAATTTTCAACTCTTGAAAATATGAATTATCATTACCATTAACTCAAAGGATGTATCACAGACACTAAATACACATATGTGATAGAAAATAACCCATTTTATTGATATTAGTCAAAATTACAATTTTGCCCTTAGAAGTGTATTACAAGTGTCAGCCAATTCTGGCTTCTAGGGCACATATATCTAACAATCTCCCACTTGTCCTAAAGCCAATTGGCTATAAGTCTAAGTCCCATCTTCTCAAGGTGGGCTTCGAACTTCTGCTAGCCCAACGGCTTTGTAAGTGGGTCTGCCACATTATCTGCGGAGTCGACTCTCTTGACCTCGACGTAACCCTTCTCGAGGTAATCGCAGATGAGGTGGTATCGCCACTCAATATGCTTGGATTTCTGATGAGACCTCGGCTCCTTAGCAAGGGCTATGGTGCCATTGTTATCGCAGTATAGAGGAATGGCATCTGATGGCATTACTCCGATTTCTGCAGCAAACTTCTTGTACCAGAATGCTTCCTTCGCAGCCTCTGATGCAGCGATATATTCTACTTCCATGGTGGAATCTGCTATCACTGTTTGCTTGGAACTCTTTCAGCTGACAGCACCACCATTGCACACAAACAGACTGCCAGATGTCGACTTTCGATCATCTATATTAGACATGAAATCCTGAGTCTGTGTATCCCTAGACTTGGAGTTCTCCGTTACCAAAGACCAACATCATATCCTTAGTTCTTCTCAAGTACTTAAGGATACATTTCACAGAAGTCCAGTGTTCTTCACCTGGATTTGACTGATATCTGCTTGTGACACTCACAGCATGGGCTATATCAGGTCGTGTACATAGCATGGCATACATGAGGCTCCCTATTGCAGAAGCATAAGGGATCTTGCTCATGCGTTCTATTTCCTCAGGTGTGCTGGGGCACATCTTCTTGGAAAGATGAATACCATGTCTGAAGGGTATTAATCCCCTCTTAGAGTTTTCCATACTAAACCTCTTTAGTACTTTCTCTATGTACATCTTCTGTGAAAGTCCTAGCATCCTATTCGGTCTATCCCTATAGACCTTAATTCCTAGAATAAAGGATGCTTCACCTAGGTCTTTCATGGAGAATTCCTTGGACAACCATATTTTGACTGTCGTCAACATGGAGAATATCATTCCCAATAAGGAGGATGTCATCCACGTACAATACGAGGAAGACAACAGCGCTCCCACTGACCTTTTTAAAAACACATGGTTCCTCTTCGTTTTTGATGAAACCAAATGTTTTGATCACATCATTGAAACGAGTGTTCCAGCTCCGAGATGCTTGCTTAAGTCCATATATGGACCTTTGCAGCTTGCAAACCTTATGATCAGTATCACTGGATGTGAAACCTAGCGGCTGTTCCATATAGATATCTTCCTCAAGATATCCATTTAGGAATGCCATTTTCACGTCCATTTGCCATATTTCATAATCGAAATAGGCTGCAACGGCAAGCAATGTGCGGATGGATTTTAGCATAGCCACTGAGAAAAGGTATCCTGATAGTCAATGCCTTCGCATTGACTATAACCTTTTGCCACTAGTCTAGCCTTGAATGTCTCCACATTTCCATCTGCACCAATCTTTCTCTTGAAGATCCATTTACACCCAATAGGTACTATACCTTCTGGTGGATCTACCAAGGTCCAGACTTGGTTTGAGTGCATCGAGTCAATTTCTGACTGCATTGCCTCTAGCCATTTCTCGGAGTCGATATCTGATATCGCCTCATTGTAGGTTTTGGGATCATCACCATGAGCACCATTACCTACGAGGAATATTTTCTCTACGTCCTCTGAAATAATACCTAAGTATCTCTCAGGGGGACGGGAAACTCTTTCCGATCTATGAGGTGGAGGAGGTAGTGTTCTTATTGGCTCAACCTGATTTGGTTCCAATTGGTCCTTAGCTCATTCCACTTGTGAGACTTTCTCATCAAGCTTGATCTATTTTTCAATGCCGCTATCTTGAATAAACTATTTTTCAAGAAATATGGCATGTCGACTCACAATCACATTGTGGTCTTCTGGAATGTAGAAATAGTATCCTAATGACTCTTTAGGATATCCTATGAATCGAGCTCTAAAGGACCTAAACTCTAACTTATCCGCTTGTTGTCTTTTGACATGAGCCGGACAACCCCAAATTCTGAGATGACTCAGACTTGATTTCTTACCGTGCCATATCTCATACGGTGTGGTAGGAAACGGTTTTAGAGGAAACCCTATTCAGTAGATAGATTGAAGTTAACAATGAGTGTCCCCAAAGAAAATCAGGAAGGTCTGTGAAGCTCATCATGGATCGAACCATATCCAATAGAGTTCGATTTCTCCATTCTGAAATCCCGTTGAGTTGAGGTGTTCCTGATGGAGTCCATTGAGAGACTATGCCATTTTTCTTTAGATAGTCTAGGAATTTTCGGCTAAGGTATTCACCTCCTCGATCTGATCGAAGAACCTTAATGGGTTTTTTTTAGTTTGTTTTTCTACTTCATGTCTGAATTCTTTGAACTTTTCAAAAGCTTCAGACTTGTGTCTCATAAGATACACATACCCATACCTAGATAGATCATCGGTAAAGGATAATGAAGTAGACAAAATTGCCTCTAGCCGGCACATCAAATGGGCCGCACACATCAGTATGTACTAGGGCAAGGAGATCTGTGGCCCTCTCCCCATGTCCAACAAAAGGGAGTTTAGTCATTTTGCCTTGAAGACAAGATTCACAAGTTGGATATGACTCGAAAGTCAATGGACTCAATAGCCCATTTTTCTCCAATTTGTTGATCCTATCTTCTGCTATATGACCTAATCTCAGGTGCCATAGATATCTATCATTTGGACTATCCCTAGGTTGTTTGGCATTCACGTTTTGCTCGATAGTTAGAACAGGTACATCAATATGTAGCTGATAAAGACCATTAATAAGGAAAACCATTTGCAATTTTATTTCTTTCATAAAGAATGTTACAATGGTCCTTAAAGAAGGTGATCACATAACCTTCTTGTGCTAAGCATGAAACAGAAATCAAATTTCCTGCTAGCTGCAGGCACATAATAACAGTCTTTCAAAACTAAGTCTAAACCAGATGGTAATCGAAGAGGGTATGTTCCCACGGCTACTGCAGCAACTCTTGCTCCATTACCGATGCGTAGGATCATGTCTCCATCCCTCAGCCTCCTGCTATCCTCAAGACCCTGCATAGAAGTGCACAGATGAGCACTAGAACCAGAGTCAAGCACCCAACTGGATGCAGAAGAAACCGTAAGGTTAGACTCAATAACGAGCATACCTCCAGAAGGACCTTCCTTCTTGTTCTTCAGGGTGGCCAGGTAAGTAGGGCAGTTCCGCTTCCAATGGCCGTCGCTGTTGCAATGGAAATACTTTCCTTTGACATCGGCCTTCTTCTTCGGCTCTGCCTTCTTCTTCTTTGATCCTTCCACCTTTTGCTTTTTCACAGACTTTCTTTTTCTTTCCATAAGACTTTCTTTTGGAAGAAGTCCGTTCCATAGCAAGAACTGAGCCTTTAGAACCTTTCATAGAAAGCTCAGCGGTAACCAGCATATTCATTAATTCGGCCAAGGAAATTTTGAAGTTTATGCATGTGGTAATTCATGATGAATTGCCCATATGCATCAGTCAAGGATTGCAGAATAATATCATTCTGCAGGTCCAAGTCTAACTTCACACCGAGCTTCTCAAGCTCTTCCATGTCCTTGATCATTGTCAGACAGTGATCTTGGACTGACTGCCCATCACGCATCTTAGCCTTAAAAAGTCATTTCGTGACTTGATATTTGGCTGTGCGACTCTGTTCACCAAACATCTCCTGCAGGTGAGCCAACATTTGGCGAGCAGTCCCGATATCTTCATGTTGGCGCTGGAGCTCATCAGACATCGAGCCCAACATGTAATATCTGGCCTTATTATCTTCGTCTATCCATTTTTCCAGAGACGCTCTCTGTTCAATAGATGGACGGGCTGGTAAGGTGGGAGGGTCCTGGTCCAGTACATGGGTTAACTTCTCGAAACCCAAAACTATTTTGTAGTTCCTGAGCCAATCTTTATAATTGGGTCCAGTCAGTCTATGTGTGTCCAGGATACGTGCCAATGGGTTGGACGCAGACATTTTTCCTGTAGAGAGTCAAAGATTCTAGTTAGATACTGTAATTTTGACTTGACCAATTTATTTAGGATTTTATTTTTAAACAAATTAGCTCCCACTATTTTCTCGGATCCCTACACTCCCTCTGTAGAGATGCAAAAATCTCCATGATTAATGATTTCTAGTGGGTGGTGCGGTCTCACCAACTGACTCATCACCTCACCTAACAGTTATTGGTGATGGGTTAGCCAATGAGTGAACAACTCTTGTTCAATGATTCTCTAATCATGGTGCACCCAAACTTGGTCTCTAATTCATGAATCTCACCGTATCCGAGAATATTGATCCACTCCTTAGTTAAGTCAGACCCACCATTTGCATAGACTGGGTTCCTAATTGAGTCTCTCACCGTATCCAAAATATTGAGCCCAACTCATCCTCCAGCCCATAGCATCCAATGCCTAATAGACATGGTTGCATCTTTTCGGTGCAACTGAGCCACTGTATCCAGTCGAGAACAATCAACCCCGGAAGGGCCCGCACACATCTACAATGGTGGAAGACCTCAGACTTAATCTTTTCTTAGGGAGAATTGATTCAGGTCTCATTAAACTAGACTTGGCATAGTCATAACAATTATGACTAACCTAGTGGCATGGGTTAGCTCGGATTATTGACCACCTCAGATCAGAACTGTGTCAACAGATATGGCCAGGTAAGTGAGATCGGTGGAAGGAATATGCCATTAACTCGTACAAGAATGCATTCAGGTCGAGTAGCTTCCAATTAAAAACCAGTCGGTCGTATGTGCCAAACTTACCTTAGACACCAAATTGTTGAGCCAGAACCAATTGGGTTAGCCTACAATCCAGACTCTAACCTCTGAGCCTAATTAGGTCTTGCTTGATCGTGACTCGATCTTGACCCAGACTTAATCCTATTAGGCTGGTCAATTTAAGCATTGTTGATCCCATCTAACCAACTCTTGATTCGGTTTGATCAACCGCTTAGACCTAATTGAGCTACCCAAGCCCGAACCCAGTATTATGAATATGTCTTAGATCTAAAATTCTCAATTTTAGACCTAATTGATATTTCATAATCTTAATTTTTAATTAAGTAGGGTTCATAAACAAAATATGCACAATAAATCCTAGGGTTTCAGGATCTAGGGTTTTGCAGAAAGTAAGTTTTGGGTTTCTGATTAAGGACGAACACGCAGCACCCCTACACATCATAAGAACACCCCATCGAATGGGAAGAGAGGGCCTTTAAACCCTTCTTCATTCTTATGACCGGACGGCCAAGAGGAACGCCTTAATCAGGAACATGCAATACTACAAAATAGTTTTAGATCTATATCATATATCTCATATACAAATTAGATCTAATCATGGCATATTTTGCATACATCTCATGTATCAAATCATGCATATTTTTAGATCTAAATTATCTCATAATAATCTAAAAAATTAGATTTAAATTGATCTAATCAAAATAAATTCTAATCTAGATAATTATGTAGAACTATTCTACAACTAGTCTAGACATGCATCAATCATATCTCATACGATATTTAAAATTAAATAATTTTTATTTACTATTTTTTAGATGTTATTATAACCATTATAATATCAAAAAATAGTAAATAAATAGATCTAAAATATGATTTAATCAGATTAAATCAAAAACATGCAAGACTATTCTATAGAACTATTCTATTTTAGAACTAGTCATGCATATTTTCTAATCTTAGATCCAAATCATTTAATTTTAATTTTTTCTGATTTTAGATCTGATCACATCTCATGTGACATCTAAAATCACTTATTTTTTAATTAAAATAAATTTAAAATTCAGATCTAAATACTTTTAGAACCTTGGCTCTGATACCAGTTGAAGGAAAATCCTGATTTTCGGTCCAGGTTCGTTCAGATCTGATCAGATCAAGAGATATATTTCAAAAATTTTTTCTCTTTGATCTATATCAGATCTGAAGATATTTTAGATCTAATTATTATTATTTTAATAAATAAAATAAAATAAGATAAATTAAATCAAATTTAATTTACCTTGATTTGGGTAATCCAATTACCCGTTGATGATCCTGTATGCAGCGGAAGGTTCTGGATCTAGCCACGCAAGCGCCTGGCCTCTACCGGTATCCACTCAGGCTGGATCTGGAGATCCTCTTCTTCTCTATCACATCTCCAAAAATCAGATCTGGATCTGATCTGGAGGATCTTCAAAACTTCTTTTGAAGATCAGCAGTCGTCCTTTGCAGCAGTGCAGCCTTCTTGCTTTTGATCGCCTTTCTTTGATCTGGATCGCACCAACCAAGCTCCAAAACTATTTTGGACATGGAGAGGAGAGGGAGAAGAAGCTTTGGCATGGAGGAGGAGAGGAGAAAAGGCCTTTGGGTGTATGGAAACTCTTTTTCATCATAATCTGAGTTGGGCGCAGGGTCTTATTTATAGACTAACTGTGATCCAACTCCTCTTCTTCCCAACCAATCACAACCCTTTGTGAAATCAGATCTAAATCTGATTGGTGGGAATAGAGTCCCCTGGATTCCTCCTTAGAGGGTGCCTAAGACCAGTCAAAGTTGGTTCTTAGAAGAACTCTAATTGGAATCCAAAAGGGAGGTGGAGTCCTTGTCCAACAAGGACTCCTAGGCGCCTCCAACTTGGGCACACGCCTAGGGTGGCGTGCGCCCTCCTCCTTGCCAGGTTCTGGTAGGGGGACAGGCCCCCACCAGCTCTCCAATAGGTGCATGACATGTGGTCAAAAGTCAAAGTGTCAATGGTCAACGTTTGACCAGTCAAAGGTAGACTTTTGACCAAAGTCAAAGAACAAGAAATGGCAGGTGACCAAAAATGGTAGGTAATGTCTTACAAAATAAGACAACCTTTTCTGACTTGGACAACCTCCAGTCAGACCATATGAAGGCCTCTGATTGAGCACAAACTCCTTTGGCTCAGACAGGACAACTTATTTATGATAGCAAAAGAAGAACGTTAGGTTCAATCGAGTGCTAGCACGATTTTCTTGAACCTAATTGAATCTCATTCAGATCAATTGAACTGGATCAGTTCAATTGATGATCACCAGATTCAAACCCTTGTTTGTGTGACCCAGTTAGATTCAGTTCTGTATGGTAATGGGATATGTCATGATCTCTATCATCGACATCATCGAAACTCCTTTCGATGGATCAGAACTCTTCTGATTCGAACAGCTAGAATGATCGATCATCTAAATCATTCTAATTGCTCCCAAAATCCACCAGTGACACCTAGCAGTATATGGTGGCAACCCATCAGAGCTGAATGCAAACCTCTTGGTGCAGCTACCTATGTGATTAAGTTCTTCTATCTTGAGCCCCGATCAGATTAGGGTTAAGGTAAACTCGTCAAACCCTAGTCTCTGTCATATGATGTAATCATTCGATTCGAGTCCGATGTGAAAATCTAAATAGAAACTCTTTCTATTATTTCACTCTACCATGGCCATGGATTTTTGGACTTGATTCTCATGATCATCATAGGGCTGCTCCTCTACCACCGAGGTAGATAGATTCCATCTTGATGCCATCCAGTTCCTACAATGAACATGCTATAGCCAACATACACCTCAGGGTTCCATATGGCTAGGAGACCGAGTAATGGTGTAGTCAAACTATAACACCCTCAAGGTGAACTGAACCGATGCATCTCAGGTCAAAGAACTAGACACACTACTGCAGCATCGAGTCAGTCATTGACGAGAAGGTAGACTCCCTAATGACTACTCGAGGTGGTCACGCTCAGTGCCCTCGTTCTCTAACGAGTACCTATACTCTCGCTCCGGTGTCTCCACACCGTAGACTCAAGACTCATCTACTAAAGAGAAGCGATTGTACACCAACCTTCCAGATCAGTCACCATCCTCGTGATGATCCTATGGTCGGGAGCAATTTATGAGTTAATAATGATTATTTATGTCTTAAATTTTTAATTCTTGAAAATATGAATTATCATTACCATTAACTCAAAGGATGTATCACAGACACTAAATACACATATGTGATAGAAAATAATCCATTTTATTGATATTAGTCAAAATTATAATTTTGCCCTTAGAAGTGTATTATAAGTGTCAGCCAATTCTGGCTTCTAGGGCACATATATCTAACAAAAGCTTCGTGGCAGAATTTGCAAACCATACTCTATTTCATGGATAGATTGCAACACAGAGATATAGAAAATTTCAATTTCATTGCTTAAAGAAAATTTTAAGTACATATGGAGTAAAAGCAAAAGAAATATACAATCAAAGGAGGTATCCGACCTCTAGCAAGGGAATAGTCAGAGAGCTTGGTCTAGCCTCAGTAGGTGTTGGCTCCTTAGTGGGCTTAGGGACATCGATGGTAGGTCCGACTAAAGGAAGATCAGCTCCAACTATGGGGAGGTCAGCTTCATCATCACAAAGATCTTCTGGTTTGTCCTATAGGTAGCCGAGGTCCAATTCGGGATATCTTTCATCAGCCCTTTTTTGGTTGATGTCGAAACCTTTGCTGTAGGCCTCCTTGACAAATTGAATATTGATATCTTCAAGTTCTTTCAAAGCCTTAAATTTTGACATGGCCTACTTTTTTGCTTCATTCACCCTCTTTTCCCCTTCAAAAAGCTCAGCCTTAGCTTTCTTCCTTTTCTTGATTTTTGAAGCCAGGTTGGCCTCTAGAATATTCCTTATTTCTATCAAGGTTTGCTCCACCTTTTTGAGTGCCTCCCTAAAATGCTTGGCCTCGACGAAGTTCCTTTCTACCTCCTTGAGCGCCTTCCTGAGATGCTCAACCTCGACTTTGGATTCCTGAGCTTCGGCCTTGGTGGCTTCAGCTTCTATAATAGCTTTTGAACCCTCAGCCTCATGAATGTTAACTCTCTTGATGTTGGCGAATAAGTGATGATCCAACTGCAAATAGCAAAGTTAATTTTACAAGTAGAAAGTGTATATGATCGAATTGAAAGAATGACAAGACAAGTACCTCGAGAAAAGTAGCGAATGAGTCCTTCTTCCAATCTTTGACATTCATCTGAAGGATTTTCTCGATCACATTTGGCAATATGCACCCGTTCATGAGAGGTTGAACAACCCTCCGGCTATCAATGGAAGCCTGTTCCAAATTGATGTTGTTATCGCTTGACTCCCCAGAGTTCTTTTGCAACTAAACTTTTCTAACCACCGACTTCTTCTTCTCTACCTCCTTTTTGGCTGGAGGTGGTAGGATAATGGCCTCAATTGGTAAGCTCAGAGTTAGTAGGGTTACTTTGACCTCTAGAATGGAGGTCGCAGGGGCTTGGAGTTGGGAGGGTTACTTCGACCTCTAGAATGAGGACATAGGAGCTGGAATGGCTGTGCTGGGCTCTACAATCTTGACCTATTTTGATGTTTTCCTCAAGTTGGTGCCTTTTCTTTTTTTGCCCCAATGCTCCTTTTGCAATCATTTGAGTTTGTCTACAGTCATCTCTATAAAAATAAATGAGCCAAGGTTAGATAAAGATGAGAAGGCAAAAGAAATACAAAGTTAATACCTTCAAGGTTAACAGGGCTTAGATAGAGGTTGAAAAGGGTTTGCTTATCTATCAATTGGATTAGTAAAGGAGCTTTACAGTTCTTCAGAACCATGATGGAGTCAAGATCCTCTCACTCCAACCCGAGGCCTTGCGGATGGATTTTCTAAGCCAACCCTAGTGAGAAAATTTTCATTCAAGTGAAGGATTAGACACAAAGAAGAACTTCCCCTTCTAGTTGCGAATGGAGGAAGGGGCACCCTTGATTACCCCCTTCTTGCCAAACTAGAAAGAAATATACCATCAGTCCTTAGTAGTGGGGTATTGTTTGAAAGTAAAAAAAGTTTAAAAAAATGAGATTGAAGGTCGGACCTCAGCTAGGAAGCAAAGTACTAGAAATCTTATGATGAAGCGAAAGGAGTTCAGAATGATAGAAGAAAAGGATATATCAAAAAAGTGAAAAAGTTCAACAATAAAAGGTAGAATTGGTATCCTAAGCCTGGCCCGAAGAGCATCTATATGCAAATTGAACCGACTCAAAGGGGGGCATAGGTTCGGCTATCTAATCCAAAAAGTTTAAGTTCGTATTCACCGGAAACTCCATATTGGATCTGAATAAGGGAAAGATCGTTGGTAGAAAGGGTAGCAGTAATAGTTCTAGAAACAACAGTTGGACGAGCTTCATCTCTAAGGTCAGACTCAACCTCAGACCTAGAAGTTGGAAGGTTTGGTCCAGACGAGCTTTAGGAGAGAGCAGACTAGGAAAATTTAGAGTCTTGGGAGGCCATTTTGGATCAAAAGGGATGAGATAAAATTGATCGAAAATTGGGAAAAATCCAAGGAGGAAGGATTTCAAAAGCCGATGGAGAAATAGGTGAATCCTAAAAGACACCTAAAAATAGAAAATAGATATGGAAACTTAAAAGAAAAGTTAATATACTAACCTAAAGGAGGTGGAGAGCTTGTTGGGGCTGCCAAAATGGCAAAGAACAGGCAGAAGAAAGATGATAAAAACTAAGTGGTGCATGGGATAGAATTGTGGGACTCGGGAAAGATGAGAATAGGAGGAAAGTTGGAGAAGAAAGGGTAGCAGTAATAGTTCTAGAAACAACAGTTGGACGAGCTTCATCTCTAAGGTCAGACTCAACCTCAGACCTAGGAGTTGGAAGGTTTGGTCCAGACGAGCTTTAGGAGAGAGCAGACTAGGAAAATTTAGAGTCTTGGGAGGCCATTTTGGATCAAAAGGGATGAGATAAAATTGATCGAAAATTGGGAAAAATCCAAGGAGGAAGGATTTCAAAAGCCGATGGAGAAATAGGTGAATCCTAAAAGACACCTAAAAATAGAAAATAGATATGGAAACTTAAAAGAAAAGTTAATATACTAACCTAAAGGAGGTGGAGAGCTTGTTGGGGCTGCCAAAATGGCAAAGAACAGGCAGAAGAAAGATGATAAAAACTAAGTGGTGCATGGGATAGAATTGTGGGACTCGGGAAAGATGAGAATAGGAGGAAAGTTGGAGAAGAAGCAGATCATAATGAAAAAAAAGAGAGAAGAGAGGAGCTTAAATAGATGATGGTGCCCCGAGCTATTATGATTGCCAATTATCAATGTTAAATTTTGGCCTTCCATGTGTCAACACTATTATTGTAGTTGTGGATGTTAGATGAAATCATTATGGCACTGTATAATTGAGCTCCGTGCTAGATAGAATTTCAAAATTTGAGGTCATCTTGAACTATTTTGTAATAATAGAGCTTCCACATGGGTTCAAATATAAAGTATGTCACATCCCAAAGGCAAAAAAGTTGGATGTGACTTCGACAATCACAAACAATGATACTTCCTTCATCCGAATTTTGAACTCGGAAGGAGGAGAATAAGTGTTGGGGGTAAAATAGCTCCCATCGAAATCTTATAAAGTTTGACCTTGGTAGAGCACCATTTAGGTTCAAGACATATTCTAGTCGGAGGTTCAATCAAGTCAATCTCCTGATCCAGACAAGCTCCAAAGGATCGGCCTCCATATTTGATTAAGCTTAGAGCTTCAACCGAGGGCAGCTCATTCTGAAAATGACAATAATTTCTACCAATGTCCAATATTGTGTGTTAGCTGAGCTCTTTTACTTTGACCCTCCAATTCTATGCTGGTAACCATAGATCTTGCAAAGAATACACCATGAATTTTGGTCATAAGAATTTAAGCCAGTAAAAGAAATTTGTCATCTGCTTGATTTTGATCTTCAGTCTGAGATAAGCAATAACCGCTTCATAAGCACTAAACCATAGAACTATCCGATCTCGACTTTGGGCCGACCTTGGGCACGGACCAAACTTCATTAAAATAACTAAAGTAGCTCTACCATAGTTTTAATTGAGGAACCTGTTATTCCTTTTCAACCTCAAGTTTCTTTAGATCGAAGTATTAGCTCCCATCATCGGCCAACCTTGAAGATCACTGAACTTTCAAAAGTAATGGAAATAGTTCTATTGTGGTTCAAATCCATTATTTGATCAACAAACTCATCGCTCTCAACCCAAAGACTAATCTTCAAGCTTAATCCTTTTGACCCTAAGCCCCCAATAGTTTAACCTCAGGTCACGTAACCCACAATCAAGCTTAGAAGTATCAAAACTTTTGTCTAAACTTCAATAAAAAATATCCAACTACCAGTAAGTTGCGACAAACGACAGTCCGCTCTCCACAACAAACTTTGAGCGGTCCAAATGGCCTATAGACATTTGGTTAGGGTTGTCACTATTAACCTGTTATAGGCTCCATCCATAAGTTAGACCCTCTAGATATATTCTCTTCTCTAAGCTCTCTCTTCATTCTTAATCTTATGAGTACTCCACTCTTGTTGGCAAGAATACTAACTTGACCATCAGAGGGTCCATGTTGGAGCTACCTCCAGTCTAGACTTTATTTTATATGTTCCACTGGCAGGATCCTAATTTCCACCTCTAGTAATTTTTGGTGGCTGTCCATTTTTTGCACCAATAGTTTTGTTATCATCAAAATCAATCATTTGGGTTAACATGAATTTATCATCTCAACTAGGGCTAGAAATGGGCTTGGGCCAGTTCGAGGCTCATTGGGCTGACTTTAGATCGAGCTGACTTGAGGTAAGACTATGGGCTTGGGCTAGTCTAAGGCTCATTATGCCGACTTCAGATCAAACTAAAGATTTTCAAACTAGACTAGGATATGTCATTAGCCCTAAATGGAACTTAAATTTAGGTCTGGACTCATTTATTTTCATATATTATTGTTATTAGATATGTGACCTAGAAGCCAAATTGATCGACACTTGTAAATACTTTCTAAAGATATTTTTATAATTTTAACTTATAATTAACATAATGAATTATTTTCTCTATCACATTTGTGTATTAAGTATCTATGATACATCCATTGGATTAACGAGTATGATAACATATTTTCTCAATAGTTGAGAATTTGAGACATGTGTTATCATAGTGAACACATAAATTGCTCTCGATCGTAGGATCATTATGAGGATGGCGATCAATCCAAAAGATTGGTATATAATTACTTTCTTAGAATAGATGTATCTTGAGTCTACAGTGTGAAGATACCAGAGTTAGAGTATAGGTACTTATTGTGAACAAAGATACTGAGCATGACCATGTCAAGCAATCATAAGGAAGTCTACCTTCTCATCGATGATTAGGTCAATGCTATAGTTATGTGTCTGTCTCTTTGATCTGAGGTGCATCGATAGTTTACCTTGAGGGTGTTATAGTTTGACTACACCATAACTCAGTCTCCTAGCCATTTGAAATTTTGAGGTGGATGTTAGTTATAGCATGTTCATTATAAGAATTAGATCGCACTAAGATGGAATCTATCAACCTCGGTAAAGGAGTAGTCCTATGGTGATCATGAGATTGAGTCTTAAAGCTTATGGACAAGGCAATGTAAAATAATAGAAAGGAGTTTTTATTAGGATTTCACATCGGACTTGAATTAAATGATTTATTCATATGACAGGTGTTGGATTTGATGAGTTCACCTTGACCTAGATCCTATCGGAGCTCATGATAGAAGAATCCAATAACACAGTTAACTACTCTGAGAGATTCGTATTCAATTTTGATGGGTTGCCACTATATACTTCTAGATATTATTGATGGATTTTGGGATCAATTTGAATTATCTTGATGATCGTTGATTCTAATTAGACAAATTAGAAAGAGTTCTAGTTCATTAAAAGTTGTTTCGATGATGTCGATGATGGAGATTGCGATATGTTCCATTACCTTATAAAAATTAACCTAACCAGGTCACACAAATAAGGATTTGGATCTAGATGTCAATAATTGGACTCACATGGTTCAATTGATTTGAATTAGATCCAATTACGTTCAAGAAAATCATGCTAGCACATAATTTGATCTAACTTTCTCTTTCTATGGACTTCTTGGTTCATCTGAACTCAGTCAAATTGGATTTGGCTCGTTCAAAAATACTATAGGGGTTTGTACTGGTCTGACTAGACCATGTCCTGATTAGATCAGGGCTTGTCCTGGTCTTATATGATGAGGCCCAAGACAAGACCACGTTGACCTAGTCTTTGCAAGAAAGAAAGGTTGGGCACGTGCCCCATTGAGTTTCTCTTGGGGCACGTGCCCCTAAGTGGTTATGTGGAGAGAGAAGGGTCCATGCCCCTCCTTGGCATGCACCCCTTATGAATAAACATGAGGGAGTTGGGAGGTTGCTCATTTGAATTCGTTTGAATGAGTCAAATAGAGTTTGAAATAGTTCAAACTCTTAGAAATAGTTTCCTGCACCAACCTTCTTTCATCTAGATAATGTGACCCCAACTTTTCTACCATTTTGTGTGAGAAAATGAGGAAAAAAATTAGAAGTGGGCATGGAGGATAGGAAGAGTCCCTCTGCTTTAAGCAAATTGATCCGATCAATTGCTTAAAGCCCTAGGACTCTAAGGTACCTTATTTGGTCTATAAATAGGGACCTAGGCCAAAGAGTTTGGCCATTCCAGATCCCATGCCCAGACTCTATCTCTCTCACTCCTCCATGCCTCCTCCCCATCCTCTTGTCCATCTTCTCCATGCCCAAGTGTTGGGCAAATCAGCCTCCAAGTTTCAAAGTGTTACTGCTGCAAGAATGTGTCAACTAGTTTTCGATCGTGTATAGATTGGATTATTGCTAGAGATTGGTTCGAAGGTGTGACATGAAGTTCTAGGATCTGATTTTCTGAGATTAGATCTAGAAGAAGAAGGTCTCTAGATCTGATCCGAGTAGACACTAGTAGAGGCTGGGCACATGCGCGGCTATAGTCAAAATCTCAGACAACTTTCAGATCATCCTGGAAAGTGAATGGTTCACTTGCAACAGGTGATATACGATACCATAATGTTGTGTTTTATTTTAGATCTATTAATGCTTGTCATTACAGCAATAAATAAAAATTAAAATCGATCTTACTATTAATTACGATAGTGGTGAGTCGAGTGTCGATTTCTCAGGGATTGAAGGATAAGTTATGTTTAATTTTAATTAAAAAATTAAATTAATTTATAAAATAAAAATTAAAATAAGTAAATTAAAAAATATTTAATATTTAATAAATTAAAATAAAAAATAAATAATAATTAATTAATATTTTGAATTAATTAAAAGTATTCCAAAATTTTGAATCTATCTCTGGCAAGATTGTGGTAATTCTTTTTAATGCATGAATTTATTATTCTTAAAAATTTAGTTCTGACTATAATCTATTTTCTTTGAGCATAAACCATATTTTTTGATCATGATCCATCTTAATAGAATCATAAGCTATTAACTTTAATTCTTAAAAATTGATAACATGGCTTTGAATGATTTTCTCTAATACAAACTATTAAATCGAGTATGGACTGTATCTCCAGATCATAAACCATCTCCATAAATATAATCTATTTGGAAATTAATCAATAATAATCATGTTAATATAAGATCTCATGCATAAAAGTAAATTTCATTAAAAATAGGTAGAAGAACATGTTTGTAATAAATGAATTATAAAAAATAAAGAAAGAAACGGTACAACCCATGCTTAAAGACTTTATCTACTCTCCCAAAATCCAGCTCCTTAACCATATATGATATGAGATTCTCCAGCTCCCAGCATGTTCAAACCTCTTAAAATAAAGGAAAAGAAAAGAAAAAGAAGGAAGAAGAAGAAAAAAGAAGAGAGGAGAGAGGAAGAATGTAATAGAGAGGGCTAATCTCCCCTTGGAGGGTTTTGTCTTGCTTCTGGCATAACATAGGATTAAATAGAGGAAAAAAGGAGTTTGTGAGTCCTTGTTGAACTCAAATTAGAGCTTGCATCGAATTTTATCATGCCTGTGGCTTTCTAGCCATTAGATGTTCATCAAACACCCCAAAATCCCTAAAAAATCCATCAACAGCTCAATATCAGCCCCTAGATTGAATAAAGGCCATCAAATCAAATTCATTAGGGGTTAGTGGCTATTGGATTGCGCTTTCAGGAAGCCTAGGAAGTCTTGATCACCTTGGAAACTTGTCTCTACCATCATATCTCCATCGTCTGTGATGTCAGCCATTCGATGGTGCACTAGAGAAGCTAAAGAAATTTTGGAAATCCTTTTGGTTGTTGGATTGCGATCGAAATGATTTTTTGTCGTTCGATCGCACACCTCACCTGAGCTCACTCGTGCACCACGTGAATGCATGGTCCATAGCCACAGTAACTAAGCCTAGTAAGCCATGTTGTTTTCTGGTGTTGGCCTGATGTCAGCCATCGATTGGGCTGGCCTAGTTCTGCATGCATTGTAGTCTGTGGTCTAGGTCAATTATTTTCTAAGCTAGTTCAGACCAAACTGGTTGCCTTCTTTTTCTTTTTTTTAATTTCTTTATTTCTTCTGGCCTTTGTTTAAACTCTAATTTGGTTCTGATTTTCATCAAATTTAATTCATTTGAACCCATAAATCGAGCTCTTTATATTGATGAGCTCCTTTCTTACAAAACATAAATAAAAGCATCAATTAATTAAATTAAATATCAATTATTATATATTTTAATATATTTATTTAGTAATTTATGATAATTATCACACCTCCTAACTTGAGTACTTTTATTCGTCCTCAAGTAAAAAATGAAAAATTAAAAATATGTACCAACTCGATAAGATATGAAAGTTTCTTTAGGTCAGCTTAAAGTCAGTTGATACCAGGTTAGAGATTTAAGAGATACATCATCAGATTATTAATTCTATCCCAAATAGTGGTTTAAATGAAGAACATAGAATTTTAGAGCTTTTTATTGACTAATTCTCCATCTTTATTCTTTGAATCCTCTATCTTTAGTATGGACTAGAGTTTTTTTTATTTATTTTTTTATAGCTAGCGTAATATTTTAATCCTTTAAGTTTTTCATCTGATCTTTGTTATGAGCTTTGGACCAATGACTTTCAAACCAGTTGGCTTTAGGATATTAGATGTAGAGCACCCATCAGGCTTACTGACTTAAGTTAAATAGGCTAAAAGTTAAAAATAACTATCAAACAAGCTTCTTTATATTGCCCACCTTTTGACGTGAATAACATTGCTTACTCAAGCAATGGGACCCAGTTATTCAGTGGAAGATCAATGTTTAGAACTTGCTTTTTATTTCTTTTTTTATTTTTTTTGCTTATACCCATACAAAGTAGATTCTTTATTGAATATTGAGTAGAAAAAGATTTTAGAAGCACTCAAAAATTTGATCTATTCTAAACATGATCATTTATCAGATTTTCTTAATAATTTGGTCCTTAGTATTTTAAAAATTCTCTAAACCATTAATCAATCATCAATTAAAATTTCTAAAAAACTTTAAATTGGCATGGAATCAAGTATATAAGACTGATTATTACCATACTTGAGGACTTAATTATTTTATTTTATCCTTTCCCCAACTTAATTTCCATTATTCTCAATGAAGAAAAAAATAGAGTGTGATAAATAAAAAAAATAAAACAAAAAGAGTTCACTTGATTTAGCATGGTTCTGGTCTTGGCCTGGGCTTTATTTGCTGTTCATTCAGTATGAGTTTGTAGTTCTCCCCCCAACTTAGTCTTGAAATAAAGGTAAACTAAAAATAAAAAAAAAATACAAAAGCAAAAGAAGGGTTGCCTCCTAGTAAGTGCTAAGTTTAACGTCTTCAGTTAGACCCTACAAAGAAGTTTTTGCTATAATCAACTTTGATGCATCCTTGAGATTTCCAAAAAGATAAAGCCAATCAGGAGGCCTAGTCATTATGGAAAAAAAACATTCATGAAATATTTTCTAATAGTTAAGCATAGCCTAGATCAATAGAGTATTCAAAGCAAGCATGTTATACCAAATTCTAAAATTATCATCATTTTTATGATTAAAAAGAACTTATGTTTGTTGGACCAAAATCAGTGGTGGTGGTTTAAAACCTACTTTAACTATAACTTGATTTACTCCACTCCCAATCTTGGGTATGATATGTCTTTGCATCAATTTTTCCTGATCTAAATCATGGCACTTTTTTTAAATTAATTTTAAATTTGCCTCCATACATCATTTTAATATAGTTGATAGATTTTGGAGGCAGTCCTCAAAAGTAGTGTTGAATATAAACAAATTGATCTTTAAGTCATTATCCCTCATTTTAGTAATATCCCATCCAATAGCTTCTTTATGTGCTTTTAAAACATCCATAAGTTGGTCTTCCAAGGTAGGTATTACTACTAGGGTGTCAGTAGGTTCATCATGAAGTGACTTTAATTCTAGAATAGTTGGCTGTTCTAACAAAGGAGCTCTTAGTGGACTAGATGGTGGCTCAAATTTTTTGATCCGTAATGGGATGGTTTTGGGGTAGGATATATTTACTTGGTTATTTACTTCTATATTGTATCCATCTTCATCAAAATCATCCACTCTAAAATGAGCCATATGATGACCTACCATCTGGCATCACCTCGCTTTGATACCAATTATTGTTCCTATGGCTGCTCAGAGCCACAACCGTAGATCCGATCTCTTGCATGAACCTGGGTGTTAATCCAGCATACTGAAGAAGATCTAAGAAAGATGAGAAAAGCTAGGATTTTGGTGTCGAAACTAGAGAGAAGAGAGAAGAGAGTTAGGGAGAAAAGCTCAATTGTATTCACTTCTTCATTGTAAAAGTTACAATGTCCTAGTTTATATACCCTAGAGTTTCCATATTAACCCTAATAAATTCCAGCTTAAAAACTCCCTTAGGCTAACCCAATATAGGAAAGCACTCACCGAGCCTAAGTCTCACATGCTCTCATCCACTGGATCTAATCCCAACCCATACATGAATTAGCCCCCTTAAGACCTCTCAAACTAGGCCTTAAGACCCCTGGGATCAACCCAGACCCTAACCCAAAATAAACCCCCGTGTAACTCTGCCCGCACACTAAGTCGACTTAGTCTCAGCACTGAGTCAGCTAAGTTCCATTAGGTTGGCTTAGTCCAGACTGAGCCGACCCAGTTTTGTGCCTTGCCTATAGTCCTGAAACTCGACCTTTCTATTTTGCCTGTGCTCTGAGACTTAGCCGACCCAATTTTGGACTGAGCTGGCTAACCTGCAGAAAATCTTTTTTCTATAGTCTTGATTCTCCAACTTTGGTTTCTTGCTCCACCGTAAATCTCAGGTCTCCAAAGCACCAACCAAGCCCCTTTGAGGCCCTCAATACCTGAACCATAAGCCCATGGAGAGCTACATACTGCCTCCACCCTAGAACAACTCTTGTCCTAGCCCTAGGACCACACTTATCCTAGCCTCCCTGGAGCCCTCACCCTAGCTCTATCCGTGGCCTCCTAAGGCTTGGTAGCACCACACAACCTACAATCTTCACCTTGGTATGCCAAGCCTTGGCACACCTGGCAACATCTTTCCGCATGATCCTGCTATCCCCACATGTCCTCATAGCCCCTCGTGCTCATCTTGCCACTGCCATTCTTCTTCAACTGTTGAGCTTCCTTTGAGGCCTTCGGGATGACTGCCTCTACCGCTGAAGTCCTTGGCTTGTTTCTCTGCACCACCTTTGGAGTTGAAGAAATTCTTATTAGATATATGTGCCCTCGAAGCCAGAATTGGCTGACACTTGTAATACACTTCTAAGGGCAAAATTATAATTTTGACTAAAATCAATAAAATGGATTATTTTCTATCACATATGTATATTTAGTATCTGTGATACATCCTTTGAGTTAATGGTAATGATAATTCATATTTTCAAGAGTTGAAAATTTAAGACATGAATAATCGTTATTAACTCATAAAATGCTCTCGACCATAGGATCATCACGAGGATGGTGATTGATCCGAAAGGTGGTGTACAATCACTTCTCTTTAGTAGATGAGTCTTGAGTCTATGGTGTGGAGATACCGAAGTGAGAGTATAGGTACTCATTAAAGAACGAGGGCACTGAGCGTGACAACCTCGAGTAGTCATTAGGAAGTCTACCTTCTCGTCAATGACTGACTCGATGCTATAGTGGTGTGTCTGGTTCTTTGACCTGAGGTGCATCGACAGTTCACCTTGAGGGTGTTATAGTTTGACTACACCATAACTCGGTCTCCTAGCCATACGGAACCCTGAGGTGTATGTTGGCTATAGCATGTTCATTGTAGGAACTGGATTGCATTAAGAAGGAATCTATCTACCTCGGTGGTAGAGGAGCAGCCCTATGATGATCATGAGAATCAAGTCCAGAAGCCCATGACCATGGCAGAGTGAAATAATAGAAAGAGTTTCTATTTAGGTTTTCACATCGAACTTGAATCGAAGGATTACATCATATGACAGAGACTAGGGTTTGACGAGTTCACCTAAACCCTAATCTGATTGGGGCTTAAGATAGAAGAACTTAAACACACAGGTAGCTGCACCAAGAGTTCGCATTCAACTCTGATGGATTGCCACCATATACTGCTAGGTGTCATCGGTGGATTTTGGGAGCAATTAGAATGATTTAGATGATCGATCGTTCTAGCTGTTCGAATCAGAAGAGTTTTGATCCATTGAAAGGAGTTTCGATAATGTCGATGATAGAGATCATGACATATCCCATTACTATACAAAACTAAACCTAACTGGATCACACAAACAAGGATTTGAATCTATGATCATCAATTGAACTGATACAGTTCAATTGATCTGAATGAGATTCAATTAGGTTCAAGAAAATCATGCTAGCACTCGATTGAACCTAACGTTCTTCTTTTACTATCATAAATAGTTGTCCTGACTGAGCCAAAGGAGTTTGTGCTCGATCAAAGGCCTTCACTTGGTCTGACTGGAGCTTGTCCAAGTCAAAAAAGGGTTGTGTTATTTTGTAAAATAATACCTACCATTTTTGGTCACCTGCCATTTCTCGTCCTTTGACTTTGGTCAAAAGTTGACCTTTGACTGGTCAAATGTTGACCATTGATACTTTGACTTATGTCTGCATGTCATGCACCTATTGGAGGGCTAGTGGGGGCCTGTCCTCCTGCAAGAACTTGGCAAGGAGGAGGGCATACACCACCCTTGGCGCATGCCCAAGACTGGAGGCACCCAAGAGTCTCTGTTAGATAGGGACTCCATCTTCTTTTTGGATTCCGATTAGACTTCTCCTAAGAACCAAGTTTGACTGATCTTCGGTGCTATCTAAGGAGAAATTCAAGGAACTCTATTTCCACCAATCAGATTTAGATCTGATTTTACAAAAGGTTGTGATTGGTTGGGAGGAAGAGGAGTTGGATCACGCTTAGCTTATAAATAAGACCCTGCGCCCAACTTAAGGATCATCTGAAATCTGAGAAAAGAGTTCTCTATGCCCCAAGGCTTCCTCCCTCTTCCTCCTCCATGCCATGTTCTAATTCTCCCTCTCCTCTCCACATCCAAAAGGAATTTGGATCCAAGTTGGTGCAATCCAGATGAGAGAAAGGCGACAAAAAGCTAGAAGGCTGCGCTGCTGCAAAGGACAACTGCTGATCTTCGAAAGGTATTTTGAAGATCCTCCAGATCAGATCCAGATCTAATTTTTGGAGACATGATAGAGAAGAAGAGAATCTCCAAATCTAGCCTGAGTAGATATGAGTAGAGGCCAGGCACTTGCGTGGCTAGATCCAGAACCTTCCACTACTTACAGGATCATCAACGGGTAATAGGATTACCGTACATCAAGGTAAATTAAATTAAATTTAATTTATTTAGATTTTATTTTTATTATTAAGAATAATAATAATTGAAGATCTAAAATATTTTAGATTTAATTAGGATGAAATAGAAAAAGTTTTGAAATATATCTCTTGATTCGATCAGATTCTGAACGAACCTGGTCCAAGAAATCAGGATTTTTCTTCAACTGGTATCAGAGCCGAGGTTCTAAAAGTATTTAGATCTAATTTTAAATTTATTTTAATTAAAAAATAAGTAATTTTAGATGTCACATAAGATGTGATCAGATCTAAAATTAAAAAAATTAAAATTAAATGATTTGGATCTAAGATTAGAAAATATGCATGACTAGTTCTAAAATAGAATAGTTCTATAGAATAGTCTTGCATGTTTTTAATTTAATTTAATTAAATCATATTTTAGATCTTTATTTATTTATTATTTTTTGATATTATAATTATTATAATAATATCTAAAAAATAGCAAATAAAAATTATTTAATTTTAAATATCGTATGAGATATGATTGATGCATGTCTAGACTAGTTGTAGAATAGTTCTACATAGTTGTCTAGATTAGAGTTTATTTTGATAAGATCAATTTAAATCTAATTTTTTAGATTATTATGAGATAATTTAGATCTAAAAATATGCATGATTCAATACATGAGATGTATGCAAAATATGCCATGATTAGATCTAATTTGTATATGAGATATATGATATAGATCTAAAATAGTTTTGTAGTATTACATGTTCCTGATTAAGGCATTCCTCTTGGCCGTCCGATCATAAGAATGAAGAAGGAGTTTAAAGGCCCTCTCCTTCCATCCGATGGGGTATTCTTATGACGTGTAGGGGTGCTGCGCGTTCGTCCTTAATCAGAAATCCAAAACTTACTTTCTGCAAAACCCTAGATCCTGAAACCCTAGGATTTATTATGCATATTTTATTTATGAACCCTACTTAATTAAGAATTAAGATTATGAAATATTAATTAGATCTAAAATTAAGAATTTTAGATCTAAGATATATTCATAATACTGGGTTCGGGCTTGGGTAGCTCAATTAGGTCTAAGCGGTTGATCAAACCGAATCAAGAGTTGGTTAGATGGGATCAACAATGCTTAAATTGACCAGCCTAATAGGATTAAGTCTGGGTCAAGATCGAGTCACGATCAAGCAAGACCTAATTAAGCTCAGAGGTTAGAGTCTGGATTGTAGGCTAACCCAATTGGTTCTGGCTCAACAATTTGGTGTCTAAGGTAAGTTTGGCACATACGATCGACTGATTTTTAATTGGGAGCTACTCGACCTGAATGCGTTCTTATATGAGTTAATGGCATATCCCTTTCACCGATCTCACTTACCTAGCCATATCTGTTAACCCAGTTCTGATTTGAGGTGGTCAATAATTCGAGCTAACCCATGCCACTAGGTTAGTCATAATTGTTATGACTATGACAAGTCTAGTTTAATGAGACCTAAATCAATTCTCCCTAAGAAAAGATTAAGTCTGAGGTCTTCCACCATTGTAGATGTGCAGGCCCTTTTCGGGGTTGATTGTTCTCGATTGGATACAATGGCTCAGTTGCACCAAAAAGATGCAACCATGTCTATTAGGCATTGGATGCTATGGGCTGGAGGATGAGTTGGACTCAATATTTTCGATACGATGAAAGACTCAATTAGGAATCTAGTCTGTGCAAATGGTGGGTCTGACTTAACTAAGGAGTGGATCAATATTTCGGATACGGTGAGATTCATGAATTAGAGACCAAGTTTGGGTGCACCATGATTAGAGAATCATTGAACAAGAGTTGTTCACTCATTGGCTAACCCATCACCAATAACTGTTAGGTGAGGTGATGAGTCAGTTGGTGAGACCGCACCACCCACTAGAAATCATTAATCATGAAGATTTTTGCATCTCTACAGAGGAAGTATAGGGATCCAAGAAAATAGTGGAAGCTAATTTGTTTAAAAATAAAATTTCTAAATAAATTGGTCAAGTTATAATTATAGTATCTAACTAGAATCTTTGACTCTCTATAGAAAAATGTCTGCATCCAACCCATTGGCACGTATCCTGGACACACATAGACTGACCAGACCCAAATATAAAGATTGGCTCAAGAATTACAAAATAGTTTTGGGTTCTGAGAAGTTAACCCATATATTGGATCAGGATCCTCCCATCTTACCAGTCCATCCATCCACTGAATAGAGAGCGTCTCTGGAAAAATGGATAGACGAAGATAATAAGGCCAGATATTACATGTTGGGCTCGATGTCTGATGAGCTCCAGCACCAACATGAAGATATCGGGACTGCTCGCCAAATGTTGGCTCACCTGCAGGAGATGTTTAGTGAACAGAGTCGCGCAGCCAAGTATCAAGTCATGAAATAACTTTTTAAGGCTAAGATGCATGATGGGCAGTCAGTTCAAGATCACTATCTGATGATGATCAAGAACATGGAAGAGCTTGAGAAGCTCGGTGTGAAGTTAGACTTGGATCTACAGAATGATATTATTCTATAATCCTTGACTGATGCATATGGGCAATTCATCATGAATTACCATATGAATAAACTTCAAAATTTTTTGGCCGAATTAATGAACATGCTGGTCACCACTGAGCTTTCTATGAAAGGTTCTAAAGGCTCAGTTCTTGCTATGAAATGGACTGCTTCCAAAAGAAAGTCTTATGTAAAGAAAAAGAAGTCTGTGAAAAAGCAAAAGGTGGAAAGAGAAAAGAAGAAGAAGACAGAGTCGAGGATGAAAGCCGCTGCCAAAGGAAAGTATTTCCATTGCAACAGCGACGGCCATTGGAAGCGAAACTGCCCTACTTACCTGGCCACCTTGAAGAACAAGAAGGAAGGTTCTTCTGGAGCTATGCTCGTTATTGAGTCTAACCTTATGGTTTCTTCTGCATCTAGTTGGGTACTTGACTCTGATTCTAGTGCTCATCTATGCACTTCCATGTAGGATCTTAAGGATAGCAGGAGGCTGAGGGATGGAGACATGATCCTATGCATCGATAATGGAGCAAGAGTTACAGCAGTGGTGGTGGGAACATACCCTCTTCGATTACCATCTGGTTTAGACTTAGTTTTGAAAGACTGTTATTATGTGCCTGTAGCTAGCAGAAATTTGATTTCTATTTCATGCTTAGCACTAGAAGGCTATGTGATTACCTTCTTTAAGGACCATTGTAACATTCTTTATGAAAGAAATAAAATTGCAAATGGTTTCCTTATTAACTATCTTTATCAGCTACATATTGATGTACCTCTTCTAACTATCGAGCAAAACGTGAATGCCAAATGACCTAGGGATAGTCCAAATGATAGGTATCTATGGCACCTAAGATTAGGTCATATAGCAGAAGATAGGATCAACAAATTGGAGAAAAATGGGCTATTGAGTCCATTGACTTCTGAGTCATATCCAACTTATGAATCTTGTCTCCAAGGCAAAATGACCAAACTCTCTTTTGTAGGACATGGGGAGAGGGTCACAGATCTTCTTGCCCTAGTATATACTGATGTGTGCGGCCCATTTGATGTGCCGGCTAGAGGTAATTTTGTCTACTTCATTATCTTTACCGATGATCTATCTAGGTATTGGTATGTGTATCTTATGAGACACAAGTCTGAAGCTTTTGAAAAGTTCAAAGAATTTAGACATGAAGTAGAAAAACAAACTGAAAAATCCATTAAGATTCTTCGATCAGATCGAGGAGGTGAATACCTTAGTCGAGAATTCCTAAACTATCTCAAGAAAAATCGCATAGTCACTCAATGGACTCCACCAGGAACACCTCAACTCAACGAAGTTTTAGAATGGAGAAATCAAATCCTATTAGATATGGTCCGATCCATGATGAGCTTCATGGACCTTTCTGATTTTTGTTAGGGATACTCATTGTTAACTTCAATTTATCTACTGAATAGGATTTCCTCTAAAATCGTTCCTACCACACCGTATAAGATATGGCATGATAAGAAATCAAGTCTGAGTCATCTCAGAATTTGGGGTTGTCAGGCTCATGTCAAAAGACAACAACCGGACAAGTTAGAGTTTAGGTCCTTCAGAGCTCGATTCATAGGATATCCTAAAGAGTCATTAGGATACTATTTCTATATTCCAGAAGATCACAATGTGATTATGAGTCGACATGCCATCTTTCTTAAAAAATAGTTTATTCAAGATAACGGCATTGAAAAGTAGATTAAGCTTGATGAGAAAGTCTCACAGTACAACGAGCTAAGGACCAATTGGAACCAAATCAGGTTGAACCAATAAGAACACTACCTCCTCCACCTCGTAGATCAGAGAAAGTTTTCCATCCTCCTGAAAGATACTTAGGTATTATTTCAGAGGAAGTAGAGGAAATGTTCCTCATAGGTAATGGTGCTCATGGTGATGATCCTAAAACCTACAATGAGGCGATATCAGATATCGACTCCGAGAAATGGCTAGAGGCAATGTAGTCAGAAATTGACTCGATGCACTCGAACCAAGTCTGGACCTTGGTAGATCTACCAGAAGGTATAGTACCTATTGGGTGTAAATGGATCTTCAAGAGAAAGATTAGTACGAATGGAAATGTGGAGACATTCAAGGCTAGACTAGTGGCAAAAGGTTATAGTCAACGCGAAGGCATTGACTATCAGGATACCTTTTCCTCAGTGGCTATGCTAAAATCTATCCATACATTGCTTGCTGTTGCAGCCTATTTCGATTATGAAATATGAAAAATGGACATGAAAAAGGCATTCTTGAATGGATATCTTGAGGAAGATATCTATATGGAACAGCCGCTAGGTTTCACATCTAGTGATACTGATCATAAGGTTTGCAAGCTGCAAAGGTCCATATATGGACTTAAGCAAGCATCTTAGAGCTGGAACACTCGTTTCAATGATGTGATCAAAAAGTTTGGTTTCATCAAAAATGAAGAGGAACCATGTTTCTTCAAAAAGGTCAGTGGGAGCGCTGTTGTCTTCCTCGTATTGTATGTGGATGACATCCTCCTTATTGAGAATGATATTCTCATGATGACAACAATCAAATTATGGTTGTCCAAGGAAATTCTCCATGAAAGACCTAGGTGAAGCATCCTTTATTCTAGGAATTAAGGTCTATAGGGATAGACCGAATAGGATGCTAGGACTTTCACAGAAGATGTACATAGAGGAAGTACTAAAGAGGTTTAGTATGGAAAACTCTAAGAGGAGATTAATACCCTTCAGACATGGTATTCATCTTTCCAAGAAGATGTGCCTAGCACACCAGAGGAAATAGAATGCATGAGCAAGATCCCTTATGCTTCTACAATAGGGAGCCTCATGTATGCCATGCTATGTACACGACCTGATATAGCCCATGCTGTGAGTGTCATAACAGATATCAATCAAATTCAGGTGAAGAATACTGGACTTCTATGAAATATATCCTTAAGTACTTAAGAAGAACTAAGGATATGATGTTGGTCTTTGGTAATGGAGAACTCCATGTTTAGGGATACATAGACTCGGATTTTATGTCCGATGTAGATGATCAAAAGTCGATATCTGGGAGTCTGTTTGTGTGCAATGGTGGTGCTGTCAGTTGGAAGAGTTTCAAGCAAACCATGATAGCAAATTCCACCATGGAAGCAGAATATATCGCTGCATCAGAGGCTGCGAAGGAAGCATTCTAGTACAAGAAGTTTGCTGTAGAAATTAGAGTAATGCCATCAGATGCCATTCCTTGATACTGCGACAACAATGGCGCCATAGCCCTTACTAAGGAGCCAAGATCTTACCAGAAATCTAAGAACATTGAGCGGCGATACCACCTCATCCATGATTACCTCGAGAAGGGTTACGTCGAGGTCAAGAGAGTTGACTCCACAAACAATATGGCAGATCCGCTTACAAAGCCGTTGAGCCAGCAAAAGATCGAAGCCCATCTTGAAAAGATGGAATTTAGACTTGTAGCCAATTGGCTTTAGAATAAGTGAAAGATTGTTAGATATATGTGCCCTAGAAGCCAGAATTGGCTGACACTTGTAATACACTTCTAGGGGCAAAATTATAATTTTGACTAAAATCAATAAAATGAATTATTTTCTATCACATATGTATATTTAGTGTCTGTGATACATCTTTTGAGTTAATGGTAATAATAATTCATATTTTCAAGAGTTGAAAATTTAAGACATGAATAATCATTATTAACTCATAAAATGCTCCAAACCATAGGATCATCACGAGGATGGTGATTGATCCGGAAGGTTGGTGTACAATCGCTTCTCTTTAGTAGATGAGTCTTGAGTCTATGGTGTGGAGACACTAGAGCGAGAGTATAGGTACTCGTTAGAGAACGAGGGCACTGAGCGTGACCACCTCGAGTAGTCATTAGGAAGTCTACCTTCTCGTCAATGACTGACTCGATGCTGCAGTGGTGTGTCTGGTTCTTTGACCTGAGGTGCATCGGCAATTTACCTTGAGGGTGTTATAGTTTGACTACACCATAACTCAGTCTCCTAGCCATACGGAATCCTGAGGTGTATGTTGGCTATAGCATGTTCATTGTAGGAACTGGATTGCATTAAGAAGGAATCTATCTACCTCGGTGGTAGAGGAGCAGCCCTATGATGATCATGAGAATCAAGTCCAGAAGCCCATGGCCATGGTAGAGTGAAATAATAGAAAGAGTTTCTATTTAGGTTTTCACATCGGACTTGAATTGAATGATTACATCATATGACTGAGACTAGGGTTTGACGAGTTCACCTAAACCCTAATCTGATCGGAGCATAAGATAAAAGAACTTAATCACACAGGTAGCTACACCAAGAGGTTCGCATTCAGCTCTGATGGGTTGCCACCATATACTGCTAGGTGTCACTGGTAGATTTTAGGAGCAATTAGAATGATTTAGATGATGGATCATTCTAGCTGTTCGAATTAGAAGAGTTCTGATCCATCGAAAGGAGTTTCGATGATGTCGATGATAGAGATCATGACATATTCCGTTACCATACAGAACTGAACCTAACTGGGTCACACAAAAAAGAGTTTGAATCTGGTGATCATCAATTGAACTAAGCAAGTTCAATTGATCTGAATGAGATTCAATTAGGTTCAAGGAAGTCGTGCTAACACTCGATTGAACCTAACATTCTTCTTTTACTATCATAAATAGTTGTCCTTACTGAGTCAAAGGAGTTTGTGCTCAATCAGAGGCCTTCACTTAGTCTGACTAGAGCCTGTCTAGGTCAGAAAAGGGTTGTCTTATTTTGTAAGACAATACCTACCATTTTTTATCACCTACCATTTCTCGTCCTTTGACTTTGGTCAAAAGTTGACCTTTGACTGGTCAAATGTTGACCGTTGATACTTTGACTTCTGTCCACATGTCATGCACCTATTGGAGAGCTGGTGGGGGCCAATCCCCCTGCCAGAACCTGGCAAGGAGGAGGGTGCATGCCACCCTTGGCGTGTGCCCAAGACTGGAGGCACCCAGGAGTCCCTGTTGGATAAGGAATCCATCACTTTTCTAGATTCCGATTAGACTTCTCCTAAGAACCAAGTTTGACTAGTCTTAGGTGCCATCTAAGGAGGAATCCAAGGGACTCTATTCTTACCAATCAGATTTAGATCTGATTTCACAAAGGGTTGTGATTGGTTGGGAAGAAGAAGAGTTGGATCATGCTTAGTCTATAAATAAGACCCTGCGCCCAACTCAAGGAGCATCTAAATTCTAAGAAAAGAGTTCTCCACGCCCCAAGGCTTCCTCCCTCTTCCTCCTCCATGCCAAGTTCTACTTCTTCCTCTCCTCTCCACATCCAAAAGAAATTTGGATCCAAGTTGGTGCAATCCAGATGAGAGAAAGGCGACAAAAAGCTAAAAGGCTGCGCTGCTGCAAAGGGCAACTGCTAATCTTCGAAAGATATTTTAAAGATCCTCCAAATCAGATCCAGATCTAATTTTTGAAGACATGATAGAGAAGAAGAGGATCTCTAGATCCAGCCCAAGTGGATACTGATAGAGTCCTGGCACTTGCATGCCTAGATCCAAAACCTTTCGCTGCTTATAGAATCATCAATGGGTAATAGAATTACCCTACATCAAGGTAAATTAAATTTGATTTAATTTATTTAGATTTTATTTTTATTATTAGAATAATAAGGATCAGATTTGGAACATCTCATATCTGATTAGGATCAAAGAGAAAAAATTTTGAAATAAATTTCTTGATCCGATCAGATCTAAACGAACCTGGTCCGAAAAATCAGGATTTTCCTTCAATTCTTCTGCTTGGCAACTGCATAACTTATCTTGGACTTCCCTGGAGATCATGCAATGTTCCTTTATCGGCACTCGCCGCATATCCTGATGCTCCACCTAACATTGTCCCCTCAGAGCCATGCCTATCTCTCTACTCAATCCTCTCCACCTGGATCTGTACAACCCCAGCACTGGTGCTGGAATACTGGTCCTCCCTTTGCACCTCCTCCTCTGAACCCATGTCACAGCTTCCTCCACCCATGAAGCCACCTCTGCTCGGTGCTCCACCTAGAGCTGAAGTCTCTTTGATGCCGTAGAAGCCGACTCTATCTTCGAGTCCCTTAAGGCCAACCATCCAACGCTGCACTGCTAGGCTTGCCACTGTACCTCGAACACCGCCGTTGCCCCTTTGGATCCTCTGCACTTCATAGACCTATCCAAAATCATCTCAGATACACCGCACCCTATGGGCTCCTCTGAGACCATCAAGATTTCATCCGAATCTTCACTATCAGTGATTGTACTGATGGAATCTAAGCTTTCTCCTCCCTTGCACTTCTTCCAAAGCAGACACTCCCACTTAAAATGTCCTGCTTCTCCACACTTGAAGCATCTCTTGGACCCCTTCCTGCTCCTCTGTTCGCCCTTCTTTTTTTCTTTTCTGTGCTTCTCTGAAACCATAAGACTCTCCTGGAAGAGCTCCCTCTTCGTCATCCATTCCTGCTGCTCGTTGGACCTGAGCACTAATACAATCTTCTCGTACACCAGTGTCTCCTTATCATACAATAAAGTTGTCACTAATGAATCGAAGCTCTCGGGTAGTGAACACAGCAAAAATAGACTCTTGTCCTCCTCTTCTAAATCCACCCCTATATTGAGCAAGTCCATGCTCATCCGATCGATCCATTGATTATGCCCCGCAACATCCTTGCCCTTCTGCATCCGAAGGCTATATAGTTGCTTCTTCAGCATCAACTTGTTGCATATGTTCTTCCCCAAGTATAATTGCTACAACCTCGACCATAATCCCTTGGGTGTTCTCTCCTCCAATATACCATATAAAACCTCATCCACCAAATAAGCTCTAATCGTGGCACATGCCCTTTTCTCCAAGGACACCCACTCCTTGTCTGTGATCTCCTCCGGCCAATCTTTCAAGGCCGAATCCAACCTCATCTGAACTAGCAGATCCTCCACCCTTACCATCCACATCGTAAAACTTTTTTTTCATCAAACTTCTCTAATCCTACCTTTAACCCACTATTTTCTATGATAAATCCAAATCAAATAGCAACAAATAGATAGATTTGAGAAATACCTTGATTAGGGATGGTGGACAGCTACCCTGTGATCTCTTCTTTCCTCATGAAGCCTGGAGAAAACCTTTAGATATGAATCTCAATGCCGATCTCTGCTGAAAATTAATTTTCTTCCTCCATGCTCAACCGGGCTCTGATACCAATTGTTGACCCACCAACTGGCATCACCTCGCTCTGATACCAATTATTGTTCCTATGGCTGCTCAGAGCCACAGCCATAGATCTCTTGTGTGAACTTGGCTGTTAATCTAGCAAACTAAAGAAGATCTAAGAAAAATGAGAGAAGCTAGGATTTTAGTGTTGGAACCAGAGAGAAGAGAGAAGAGAGTTAGGGAGAAAAGCTCAATTGTATTCATTTCTCTATTGTAAAAGTTACAATGTCCTAGTTTATATACACTAGAGTTCCCACATGAACCCCAATAAACCCCAACTCAAAAACTCCCTTAGGCTAACCCAATATATGAAAGTACTCACCAAGCCCAAGTCTTACATGTTCTCATCCCCTGGATCTAATCCCAACCCATACATGAATTAGCCCCCATATGACCTCTCAAATCAGATCTTAAGACCTTTAGGATCAATCCAGACCCTAGACCAAAATAGACCCTCGCATAACTCTGCCCGCGCATTGTGCCGGTTCAGTCTCAACACTGAGTCAGCTAAGTTTCCACTAGGTCGGCTCAGTTCAGACTGAGCCAACCCAGTTCTGTGCTGTGCCTACAGTCCCAAAACTCAATCTTTCTATTTTTCCTATGCTCTAAGACTTAGTCGACCTAGTTTTGGACTGAGTCAGCTAACCTGCAAAAAATCTTCTTTTTATAGTCTTGATTCTCCGACTTTGGTTTCTTGCTCCACCTTAAATCCCAGGTCTCCGAAGCACCAACCAAGCCCCTTTGAGGCCCTCAATATCCGAACCTCAAGCCTAAGGAGAGCTACATGCCGCCTCCATCCTAGGATAACTTCTGTCCTAGCCTTAGGACCACACCTATCCTAGCCTCCCCAGAACCCTCACCCTGGCTCTGTCCATGGCCTCCCAAGGCTTGGGAGCACCACACCACCTACACCAGATAGGGATTTAACGAATCATGAAAAAGAATTATGGGTGAAGCTTCCTTTAGTATGCTATTTATTTGTGGTTCTTAGAAAGTTTCTATTAATACCACCATCTCATTAGTTTGTCCTTCCTTCCCATCAAAAAGAATCAGTGATTCTAAGGCACTTGGGAATGAGTCCATATGTAAGTAGGGTCATAGATGATAAGCACTTGATATATTATAATAAGAAGCATTAAATATTATTGCATTGTATGTTTATTAGTTGAATTTGATATTTCTTGGTTTAATTTACAGGTAATTAGGACATTGGGTTCTTAGGATCCAAAATGGGTCAACCCAAGGTAAATTAAGCAATTAATTAGAAAACTAGCCATGAAAGGAGAAGATCCAGGGGCTATCATGTCACTCTCAATCCAAGCACCTATATTATGGATTCAAGTCACTCCAATCAATAGTTCAGAAACAAGTGTAGAAGATCCAAGGATCAAGGCTCCAAAACTTCCTCTCATATGGATTTAAGGATCTAATTTAAAGGCCAACAAATAATTACTCCATCCAACGGCTTGGATTGAGGTGCCTATTATCAAAGAGTTTTCTTGTAGCCATGTGCCTTCCTTCATTCCTTATCTACTCCATGCACCAAATGAGAAATATCCCATCTCTCTTTCTTTCAAAATCAGCACACATCTCTCTTACTTGGAATCCCAAATCAGCATCCATGTCTACCTTAATTGCTTTATGCCCCAAAGAAGGCAGCACCTCCTCCTCTCTTGCCTTATTTGATTTCATCCAAAGCACAAACATCTCTCAAATTCATGCCTTATGAGATGCCTTTTAAAATTTAAATTTTAAACCTTCTTTATCTCTCTTGCTACCTCATTTCTCTATTTTTCTCTTAAATTGAAATATCACATGCCATGATCTTATTTCTTTTTTTAGAATTCAAATAAAATTTCATTACAAAATCACCATCCTTTCTTTTCTTTTCTATCTCAAATCAAATATCACATAAAATCATCTCACCCTTATTCCTTTTAAAAGTCTAATGCCTTTCTTCCTCTATTAAAACACCCTGATGCCTCTCCCATGGAGGCATCTATCTTTCCACTCCCAAACCTCTCCCATGGAGGCATCTATCTTTCCACTCCCAAAAATTCAAAAGGCTATCATCCTCCATCTCTTCTTCTTCTTCCACATCTGCACACCACTAAATCCCAGCCACTACCACCATCCTTTAAAGCTTTCGTAACTCTAAGACACTTCCACTTGTATTCCCTCTCCTTCATACCATTCACATCATTTTTTCTTCTATCTTCCAAACTTGCAAAGGGTTCTAGATCTGAATTCTAGTGGAGTCCAAGCCAAGAAGATTAAGATGATTCCAGAATCCATGGAGAACTAAGCCTTTAACCTCGGGAAAAAGATGGTACTAATAATAGATTCATTTTCTATGAATTGGATTCCTGATTGGGTCTCTCACCATATTCGAAACATTGATACAAATCCATCCTCCAACTTGTAGCATCTAATGCCTAATAGATATGGTTGCATCTTCTCAGTGCAACTGAACCATTGTAACTAGCCAAAAATAATCAACACTGGGAAGGGTCTACACATCTACAATGCTGGAAGACCTATGACTTAATATTCTCTTAGGAAGATTTGATTTAGGTCCCTTAGACATGACTTGACTTAGTTATAATAATCATGACTAACCTAGCAGCATAGGTTAGCACGAATCATTAACCACCTCAAACTAGAACTGGGTTGATCCAAATGGCTAAGTAAGACTAATGGAAGGGATATGCCATTAACTTAACAAGAACACATTCAGGTCGAGTAGCTTTCAATTAAAAATCAATCGATCATATCTGCTAAACTTATATTAGACACCAAATTATTGAACCAGAACTGATTAGGTTAGCCTATAATCCAAGCTCAAACCATGAAGTCAAATTAGATCTTAACTTGATCTACCACATGTGACTGTGAGTCGATCTTGACCTAGATTTAATTATATTGTGTAGTCGAATCTAAGCACTCTTGATCCCACCTAACCAACTCTTGATTCGGTTTGATCAACCGCTAGACCTAATTGAACTACCCACACCCGAACCCAAATTTCTGTAAGTGGTTTAGATTTGAAAATTCATAATTTTTAGATCTAATTGATTTCATAATTTTAATTCTTAAATAAGTTAGGTTCATAAATAAAATATGTATAAAAAATCCTAGGATTTTAGGATTTAGGATTTTATAGAAAAATAAATTTTTAATTTTTGATTAAGAAAAAATACGTAGTGCCCCAACACACCATCAGAGCACGCCATCAAATGGAAAAAGAGGGCCTTTAAATCCTTCTTACTCTTATGACTGGACGGCCAAGGGGAATGCCTTAATCAAAAATTAATCTACACTATAAAAACTATTTGATCTATAATATATATCATATATATAATTAAAGATCTAACTATATATGCTTTGTATACATCTCATGTATCAAAAATTAAACCAACATATGCATATTTTTAGTTTGATATATCTAATATAATATCTAAAAAATAAAATTTTAAATAATCATGTCATATAAATTTTATTCTAGATAATTCATAGAATAGTTCTACAAAGCTAGTCTAGACATGTATGAAATATATCTCATATATTAATTAAAATTTTAATCTACAAATTTTTGATCTAATTACATCTAATGTGATATCTAAAATTACTAATATCAAATCATAAATAAATTAAAATTTAGATCTAAAGAAGATCTGAAGGACTGCAAATGCAGCTCTGATACTAGTTGAAGAAAAAACTAGTTTTTCCACTGTAGGATCGATCTGATCTAATCTGATCTATAGCAAAATTTTAAAAATTTTCTACATGTTCTAATCATATTTGAGAATTCTTATATCTGATCTTTATGATATGATATTAAAAACTAAAATTAAAATTAAATCAGGAATAACTATTGTTACCTATATAGGGTAAACTGTTATCTTGATGATGATATGCCATAACTAGAAGTCCCAAAGCTAGCCACGCAAGTTCTTGGCCTTTACCAGAGTCCACTCATGTTGGTTCTAGATGCCATTTCCTTTTGGATCTTATCTCAAAAGATCAAATCAAATATGGATCTGTGAAGCTTTCAAATGAATCTTCAAAAGTAGCACCTTGTCCCTTGATGTAGAAACCCGATCTTTGATCTTTGCTTCAGCTTTCCTCAACACTTGATTGCTGAACCAACACCCAACTTGGTATAGACATCGAGAAGAGAGAGAGGAGCACTAAAAGGGGTATGGAAATGGTTTTGGCAGTAGCATATGGGCATGAAAGATAAGAGGATACAAACCCTAGGGTGCATGGTCTTTAAATAGACTCCTATGCCAAATTCAGTGATCCATTGCATCAAGCAACTTGCTTGCTTGAACAACATGGGCTCTTGGCCTGATCTCCATGCCTAATACTAGATCTCATCTAGTTTTTGTCACCCAAAAAGCTCCTTAATCTTGCATGAACAATGGATAGGGAGAAGGTGGCACAAGCAACTATTCTTCTAGAGTCTTTGATCTCATCAAGACTCTTTAACCTAGTCAAATCCAATTTGATTGGGTCAAATCCCTTATCCATATGGGGTGCATGCCTAGGGGGATGTGCACCCTCTCCTCTCTCATGAAAATATCTAGGGGTGTGCACCCCTAGAATTCTCTAGGGGGCACATGCCTCCTATCCCTTCTTTCTTATATCCAGGTCAACCTTTAACCCTCATCCTGAAAGTTTTGAAAATTAGCAGGTCTTGTCCTATTCTCATCCAGTGGATTAGGATAAGCCTAGATCAGGTTAGTGTAAAAAAAATATAGTTTTCCACCATAGAATCGATCTGATCTGATCTAATCTGTAGAAAAAAATTTTATAATTTTTCTACAAAATTTTGATCAGATTTGAGAGTTCTCATATTTGATCCTGATGATATGATATTGAAAATAAAATAATAGTTATACCTAATTTGGGTAAACTAGTTATCCTATTGATGATCTATCATTATCCGAGGTTTTGGATCTAGTCATACAAGTGCCTGGCCTCTACCAGATTCCACTTGGGCTAGATATGAATGTGCTCTCCTTCTGAATCTAAACTCTAAAAATTAGTTCTCAACCTGATTTGTAGAGCCTTCAAAATAATAGTTGAAGGCAGTGCACTCATCTCATGAACACATCATCTCTTGCTTGATCTTTGTGCCAATGTCTTGGATCTTCTTTGCTGGAATTTAGCCCAACCTTTGGGCATGGGGAAGAGGGAGAGGAGGAAGAAGGGGCATGGAATAGAGAAGAGCGATAGCACTTTGGCATGGTGGAAGTGGGTGCATAAAAACCCTAGGTGCAGTAGGGGTTTAAATAACTCTATTGCACCACGCAGTGCCACACAGTATCAACCAATCAAATTGATTGATTTACTCTGATTTTAATCTGATTGGCCACGTGTTGTCACCTAGACCAATTAGATTAAAGACCCCTAAAACCCTTCATAGATGGTGCAAAATTTGGATGAACACAACTCTTTTGGTGCCTAGGTCTTTGATCCCATCAAGAAACCCTAGAGTCCCATCCTCATGGGACTCTCTCCTCTTTTTCCCATGTGCGTAGGTCAACATGGGGCGTGTGCACATATTCATGCATGAAAACCCAAGAGGGCACATGCTCCTAGAAAGTCTCCATAGGGCCCACATTTTCGCCCTTTCTTTCCTGTATCTGGGTCATCTCATGTCCCGATAGTGAGAAGAATTAGCAGGTCTTGTCCTGTCGAATATAGGAATTATCAGGTGTTATCCTATTCCTATATGATGGATTAGGATAATATTTTTTTGACCTAGACAAAATTCAGCCAGACCAGGATAAAGCTATACATGGTTCCTGAGTGAGCCCAAACCAATTTGGCTCAGTCGAGATGAACTAGCAAGACTGCAGAAGCAGAATGTTAGGCTCAATCATATGCTAGCATGATTTTCTTAAACCTAATTGGATCTAATCCTAATCAATCGAAATGGGTTAGCTCAATTGATCACATCTAGGCTCAAACCCTTGTTTGTGTGACATAGTTAGATTCAGTTCTATATAGTAATGATATATGTTATGATCTCTATCACGGACATCATCAAAATATCTTTCGATGTATCAAAACTCTTTCGATTCACTCAATTAGAATGATCAATCATCAAGATCATTCTAATTGCTTCCAGAATCCACTAGTAACATTTAGCAGTATATGGTGGCAATCAATCAAAATTGAATACAAATCTCTCGGTGCAGCCACCTGTGTGATTGAGTTCTTCTATCATTAGCTCCGATAGGATTAGGGTTAAGGTGAATCATTAAACCCAACACCCTATCATTTGATTGGATCACTTGATTCGAGTCTTATGTGAAATCCTGATAGAAAACTCTTTTTCATTATATCACACTACCATGGCCATGGGCTTAAGAACTCGATCTTATGATCATTATCGGACTACTTCTCAACCGAGGTTGATAAATCCCATCTTGGTGCGAACCAGTCCCTACAATGAACATGCTATAGCCTATTGGAAAATATGTCCCAAAGCCAATCATCAATCTATTGACGGTTGAGCTACCTTATAATTATAATTAATATATTAATAAATAAAATATTTATTTTGGCTTTTTCATCATATGGTATACATCTTCTAATGAACTCCATTGTTGTGATGAACTCCTTAGGACTATTTAGTTTTGATAAAAAGATAATTTAATGATTAGTCCTTAGAACTATTTACGACCAAATGATACGTTGTTGATTATGACGGTGCTATTTATCGAGCATAGATCATTGTATGCGATATAGATTGGTTGTCCTCTTAACCAAGAAGTGTGAAGACACTGGTATGGAATACAAGTGAGATGTATGGATGCATCATCATTGAATGTAAACAACTCCAGAATATTCTGCTATCGAGAATTGCTCTGATAGGATATAGGTATAAATATCTCTTAGACCTGAGATCACCATAGTGGCTTGCAAGCAACTCACTGTGCTTTGGTATCGAACTAACTAAATTTTTAATTCAACAATGGAAGATTTTTAGGCACAGTCAAGTACTTGCGAAGTCGGTGAGTCATCAAGATGGGATTAACCACTCTAAGAGTTGGAGAAGTATGCATCACTATATTTTAATATAGCAAAAGTCTTGGTCAGGGTAATCCATGAGATGAATTTGATATTTTAAAATACAATATGGATAACCTAATCAGGGTTGACAGTTAAACTTTGAGGTATCCCACGAGCATGATGGTCAAGAGAATGAATTGTACAAAAACTATATCCATATGGGTTTTAAGGATGTTGTTCTACACATTCGACCTATCCGACCATCAGATACTATTGCTAGATGGTCACTTCGATTGGTATAAAAATTTATTTCTATGCTACTGTCTTAGATTCAAATCTATGGGGTCACGCATATAAGAGTTCGCAATCTGATCAGATGGTTGATCGATGATTAAAAATTATTCTAGGTTTAAACATTCAATACGATTAATGTTTGACCTAGTGCAAGTATTGTAGGAGGATCGATTAGCAATTCAATTACTAATTAGCTTAATTTGATTAAGCTAGAGGATTAAAATTAAGTGTAATTAAATATAGTTTAATTAGATTTAGTTTGAGCTTGATTGGATCAAGTTCAATTGGTTTATTGGATGAACAAATTGCAAGGAAGAACTAGTTCTAGTTCAATTACGACTTATATCAACCTAATTTCTAATTTGATTAAAAATTAAATTAAAGTTAAATTTAATTTAATTTAATTTAATTATATTATTAGTTGAACTAAGATTTAATCTAATTAGTTTAATTAAATTCTAATTTAATTCGATCCAAGGATCAAGTTGGACCAAGTCAAACTAGGAGTCCTAGTGAGACTCCTAGTGAGACTAGGACTCCTATCTCCATGTGCCACCTTAGCCCCAATGCCCCCCACACCATTTTCTTTTGAATTTTTCATGGAAATATTCTCTCTAGGCCTCCATGCATGCCCCAAGTCCCTCCCTTCTTTCTTACATGAAAAATTTAAGGTGGACCAAGTCAAAGGAGTTTGGGTTGATTTAAATTCTATAAGATAGGATTGTAAGCAGCCAAAACTCCTCCCTCTTTATGCCACCCACACCCTAGATTTTTTGGTGATATTTTTGTGGCTTTTAAGAAAGGTTTTGTGTGACAAAACCTGGTGGTCCATGGTAGAGAAGAAGGAGGGGGCGCCCAAGAGTTGGGCAACCCAAGTCTAGCCCTGTTTGGATAATCCTTGACTAGGTATTTAACCTAGTCAAGGATTCCTCTATATCTCCATATATAAAATGAATTTTAACCTAATTTTTTCATGGATTACACATCTGAGAGAGATCATTTGAGGCATAAAAAATTTGAGAGAGAAGCCTAGGGCATAGGATTTTGTAAAGGCACCAATCAAGATGCTTTGGTGAGAGAAGAAAGAAGAAGAAGAGGATCTTCTTCTAGGGTTTTTCTTCCACTCCTATTCCTCTATTTTTATGAGTGTTCGAGAGGTGTCTCAACATCACGAATCATATTCCTTAACTTTTGAAAGTTGAAGAGTCTCTTCTTGAAGGAAGATCTAGATCAACTATTGGAGAAGGATCAGCATAGTACTAGCATACTGTGCTGATTTTTGGATATCAAACTTCAGATTTACGATCGAGGGCTCGTGTGGACAACTCATAAAGGCTAGATGTATGTGCAATTCAGAGCATCCATCTCAGTCCTAGATTAGTGAGTTAAGAAACTCAAGATTCAAAGGCAAGGGTGATCTGATCTTCCTATTACATGTCTAGATCTAATCTAAAGTAGTCTGCTGTTGATATGATCAGCATGTAGTTCTTTTGATATTTTATTTTCTAATTTAATAGCATGCCTTAACCATGTAAAAGAATCCTAGATCTAGAGTTTTATATTATATTATTAATGATTTAATATGATTAATTCATCTCTTTCGATGCAACTTTGAAAAAGTTTCAAAAGCTAACCCTAGAATCCTAGATCGGTTCCTACATAGCCAACATACACCTCAGAGATTCGAATGGCTAGAAGATCGAGTTATGGTGTAGTCAAACTATAACACACTCATGGTGAACTATCGATGCACTTCAGATCAAAGAACTAGACACACAACTGCAGCATCGAGCTCAGTCATTGACAAGAAGGTAGACTTCCTTATGACTACTCCAGATGGTCATGCTCCGTGCCCTCATTCTCTAACGAGTACCTGTACTCTCGCTCTGGTGTCTCTGCACCATAGACTCAAGACTCATCTATCCTAAAAAAGCGATCATACACCAACCTTTTGGGTTAATCATCATCCTCATGATGATCCGACAGTTGGAAGCTATTTATGAGTTAATTATGAAAATAGATGGCTTAAATTTTTAACTCTTGAAAATATGTATTAGCATTCTATTAACTCAAAGGATGTATCATAGACACGATGTACACAATGTGATAGAATAAAATAATTTTTTATTAATTTTTAAGTCAAAATTATAAAAATGCTCCTAGAATGTGTATTATAAATGTCAGTCAATCTAGCTTCTAGAGCACTCATCTAACAAACTTTCACTTGACCTAAAATCAATTAGCTACAAATCTAAATCCCATCTTCTCAAGGTGGGCTTCGATCTTCTGCCGGCTCAAAGGCTTCATAAGTGGATTTGCCGCATTGTTTGTAGTATCGACTCTCTTGACCTCAACATAACCCTTCTTGAGGTAATCATGGATAAGAGATATCACCACTCGATATATTTCGACTTCTAGTAAGACCTCATCTCCTTAGCTTAGGCTATGGTGCCATTGTTGTCACAATACAGAGGGACGACATCCGATGGCATCACTCCAAATACTATGGCAAACTTTTTGTACAAGAATGCTTTTTTTGCTGCTTTCAATGCAACGATATACTCAGCTTCCATTATGGAATCTACAATCATTGTCTGCTTGAAACTCTTCCAGCTAACAGCACCACCATTGCATAGAAATAGACTTCCAAATGTTGATATTTGATCATTTATATCGAACATAATTTTTGAGTCTATATACCCTTGCACCTAAATTTCTCCATTCCCAAAGACCAAAAATATATCCTTAGTCCTTCTCAAATACTTAAGGATATATTTTACAGAAGTCTAGTGCACTATACTTAGATTCGATTGATATCTACTCATGATACTCATAACATACGCAATATCAGGTCACGTACACAACATGGCATACATGAGGCTTCCTATTATTGAAGCATAAGGGATCTTGCTCTTGCATTCAATCTCCTTAGGTGTGTTAGGACACATCTTCTTGGAGAAATGAATGCAATGTCTAAAGGGCACCAATACTCTCTTGGAATATTTCATGCTGAATATCTTCAGCACCTCCTCTATATACATCTTTTGTGATAGATCCAGCATCCCATTCGGTCTATCACTATAGACCTTTATTCCTAATATAAAAGATACTTCTCCTAGGTCTTTTATAGAAAACTCTTTTGACAACCATATTTTAATAGATGTCAATATAAAAATATTATTTTCAATCAGGAGGATGTCATCCACGTATAGTATAAGGTAGACAATAGCGCTCCCACTGATCTTTTTGAAAACACAGAGCTCCTCCTCATTTTTGATAAAACCAAATGATTTGATTACATTATTAAAATGAGCATTCCAACTTTATGATGCTTATTTAAGTCCATATATGGATCTTTGCAGCTTGCAAAACTTATGATCACTATCACTGGATATGAAATCAAGCGGCTGCTCCATATAGATATCTTTCTCAAGATATCCATTTAAGAACATTATTTTCACATCGATCTGTCATATTTCATAATTAAAATAGGCTGCAATAGCAAACAGTGTGCGGATGGATTTTAGCATGGCTACTGGTGAAAAGGTCTCCTGATAGTCAATGCCTTCGCACTGACTATGCCCATTCACTATGAGCCTAGCTTTAAATATCTTTACATTCCCATCTACATCTTTCTCTTGAAAATCCATTTACATGCAATAGGTACAATACATTCAGGTAGATCTACCAAGGTCCAAACTTAGTTCGAGTGCATCGAGTCAACCTCTGACCTCATTGCCTCTAACCATTTCTCAAAGTCGATATCTAATATCGTCTTATCATAGATCTTAGGATCATTACCATGAATCTCATTTCTTGCGAGGAGCATTTTCTCTACATCCTCTAAAATTGTACCTAAGTACCTCTTAGGAGGATGAAAAATCCTACATGATCTATGAGGTGTAGGAGGTTGTGTTTGGACAGGCTTTAACTGGTTTGGTTCCTAAGCTCATTACTCTTTAGAGACCTTCTCCTCAAGCCTAATCTATCTTTCGATGCCACTATCTTGATAAACTATTTTTTAAGAAAGATAGCATGTTGACTCATAATCACATTATAGTCATACGAAATATAGAAATAGTATCCTGATGACTACTTAGGATATCCAATGAATTGAGCTCTAAAGCACCTAGACCTTAATTTGTTTGCCTATTATCTCTTGATGTGGGCCGGATAATCCCAAATTCTGAGATAACTCAAACTTGGTGTCTTACCATATCATATCTTGTACGGTGTGATAGGAATGATTTTAGAGAAAATCCTATTTAGTAAGTATATCACTGTCATTAGACTATATCCCTAAAGAAAATCAGGAAGGTCTGTGAAGCTTATCATGGATTGGATCATATCCAATAGGATCCGATTTCTCCATTCTGAAATCTCGTTAAGTTAAGACATTCTAGATGGAGTTCATTGAGAGACTACATCATTGTCCTTGAGATAGTATAGGAATTTTCAACTAAGATATTCGCCTCCTCGATCTGATCAAAGAATCTTAATGAACTTTCTAGTTTGCTTTTCTACTTCGAGTCTGAATTTCTTGAATTTTTTAAAGGCTTTAGATTTATGTCACATCAAATACACATACCCATATCAAGACATATCATCGGTAAAGATGATGAAGTAGATATAATCGCCTCTAACTGGCACATTAAATGGGCCACACACATCTATATGTACTAGGGCAAGTAGGTCCATGGCCGTTTTCTTATGTCCTACAAAATAGAGCTTAGTCATTTTATCCTGAAGGAATGATTCATAAATCAGATATGACTCAAAAGTTAATGGACTCATAAGTCTGAATTTCTCTAATTTATTAATCCTATCTTCGACTATATGACCAAGCCTAAGGTGCCACAGATACCTATCATTTAGACTATTTCTAGGATACCTATGGCATTCATGTTTTGCTCGATATTTAACATAGATACATCAACATGCAATGGATAAAGACCATTAATCGAGAAATCACTTATAATTTTATTTCTTTAAAAAAAATAGTAAAATGATCCTTAAGAAAGCTAATTACATAACCTTCTTGTACAAAATAAGAAATAGAAATCAAATTCCTACTTGCTACAAGCATAAAGTAACAGTCCCTAAGTACTAAATCTAATCCTGATGATAATTGAAGAAGGTAGATTCTCATGACGACAGTAGTAACTCTTGCTCAATTTTCAACGTGCAGGATCATCTCACCATCCCTCAGCCTCCTACTCTCCTCAAGACCCTGTATAAAAGTGCATAAGTGAGCACTAGAACTAGAGTTAAGCACCCAACTGGATGTAGAAGAAATCATTAGGTTAGATTCAATTATGAGCATACCTCCAAAAGGACCTGCCTCCTTTTTCTTCTTCAGGCTGGCCAAGTATAAAAGGCAGTTCCACATTCAATGGCCATCGGTGTTGTAATGAAAATATTTTTCTTTGTCAGTGGTCTTCTTCTTCAACTCTCCCTTCTTCTTCTTCCCACCTTCAATTTTCTACTTCGTAGACTTCTTCTTTCCAAAAGACTTTCTTTTGGAAGAAGTCCGCTCCAGAGCATATACTGAGCCCTTTGAACTTTTTAAAAAAAGCTCAATAGTAACCAGCATATTCATGAGTTCAACTAAGGTATATTGAATCTTATGCATATAGAAGTTCATGATGAACTGTCCATATGCATCAGTTAAGGACTACAGGATCACATCAATCTATAGATCCTTCTCAAGCACGACATCGAGCTTCTCAAGCTCCTCTAGGTCTTTGATCATTATCAAACAATGATCTTAGACCGACTGCCCATCATGCATCCGAGCCTTAAAAAGTTTTTGGAAGACTTGATACCAAGTTGTGTGATTCTGCTCACCGAACAACTCTTGTAGATGAGCCAACATTTGATAAGCAATCTTGATGTCTTCATGTTGGTACTACAATTCATCAAACATTGAACCTAACATGTAGTACCTATCTTTGTTGTCATCATCCATCCACTTCTCTAGAGACACTCTCTGATCTATGATCGAACGAGCTGATAAAGTGGGTGGATCCTAGTTCAATACATAAGATAGCTTCTTTGAATCCAAAATGATTTTGTAGTTTCTGAGCCAATCCTTATAATTGGATCCAATCAGTCTATGGGTGCCTAGAATTTGGACTAGTTTTTAGTTAGATTTTATAATTAGATTTAACCAATTTATTTATGGATTTCATTTTTAAACAAATTTGGTTTGCACTATTTTCTTGGATCCCGACACTCCCTTGGCAGATATACAAAAATTTTCATGATCATAGACTTTTAGTGGGTGGTGCGGTCCCACCGACTGGCTCACCATCTCACCTAATAGTTATTGGTGATGAGTCAATCGATAAGTATACAACTCTTGTCCAATAATTTTCTAATCATAGTGCACCCAAACCTGATCTCTAATTCATGAAGCTATCCATGTCCAAAATATTGCTCTAATCCTTAGTTAAGTCAGACCCATCATTTGCACGAATTGGATTCTTGATTGGGTCCCTCACCATATTCGAAATATTGAACCCAACCCATCCTCCAACCCATAGCATCTAATGCCTAATAGATATGGTTGCATCTTTTTGGTACAAATGAACAACTGTAACTAGTCGAGAACAATCAACCTCAGAAAGAGCCTGCACATCTATAATGGTGGAAGATCTATGACTTAATATTTTCTTAGAAAGATTTAATTTAGGTCTCTTAAATATGACTTGACTTAGTTATAATAATTATGACTAACCTAGTGGCATGGGTTAGCTCGAATCATTAGCCACCTCAAATCAGAGCTGGGTCAACTCAATCAGTTAAGTAAGTGAGATTAGTGGGAGGAATGCACCATTAACTCACCATGAACTTATTTAGGTTGAGTAGCTTTCAATTAAAGACCACTGGTCAAATCTGCCAAACTTACCTTAGACACCAATTTATCAAATCAGAATAATCGGATTAGCCTACAATCCAGCCTCGAACCGTAGAGCCAAATTAGGTCTTGACTTAGTCAACCATATGTGACCATGAGTCGACCTTGACCAGACTTAATCTTATTAGACTGGTCAGTCTTAAGAACTCTTGATTCCATCTAACCAACTCTTGATTTAATTTGATTAACCGCTAGACCTAATTGAGCTATCCATACCCGAACCCAATTTTATGAAGGTGTCTTAGATCTGAAAATTCATAATTTCTAGATCTAATTGATTTCATAATTGTAATACTTAATTTAGTTTGAATTTATAAATAAAACATGTATCAAAAATTCTAGAATTTCAAGATCGAGGATTCTATAGAAAAGTAAGTTCAGATTTCTGATTAAGGATAGATATGCAGCACCCCAACACGCCATAAGAGCATCCCATCAAATAAAAAGAGTGGGCATTTAAACCCTTCTTACTTTTATAACTGTATAGCCAAGGAGAATGCCTTAATTAGAAATTAATCTGCACTATAAAACTTGTTAGATCTAAATCATATTTCATATATACAATTAATGATCTAACTTATACATGCTTTATATACATCTCATGTATCAAAAATAAATATTTACATGCATGATTCATATCTAATTATATCTAATATAATATCTAAAAATAAATTTTAAATTGATCATATCAAAAGAAAAATTATTCTAGACATATCATAGATCAAATCTACAAACCTAGTCTAGACATGCATCTTATACATCACATATATGAATTAAAATTTTTAATTTTCTAATTTTAGATCTGATCATATCTAACGTGACATCTAAAATTAATAATATCATATCATAAAATAAAATAAAATTTAGTTCTAAAGTAGATTTGAAGAACTGCTAATGCAGCTCTAATACCAGTTGTAGAAAAAACCTAGCTTTTTACCATAAGATCGATCTAATCTATAGAAAAATTTTCTAAAATTTTTTTTATGAATTTTGATTAGATCTGAGAGTTTTTAGATCTGATCCTTATGATTTAATATTAAAAATAAAAATAAATTAAAATAGAAATAATAATTATACCTAATTTGGGTAAACTAGTTATCCTATCGATGATCTACCATTGCCTAGGGTTCTAGATCTAGCGATGCAAGTGCCTGGTCTCTATTGGAGTTCACTCAAGCTGGATCTAGACATGCTCTCCTTCTAAATCTGATCTCCAAAAGTTAGATCTAGATCTAATTTGTAGAGCCTTCAAAGTAATAGTTGAAGGTAGCGGCTCGTCTCACGAACATGTCATCTCTTGCTAGATCTTCGTGCCAATGCCTTGGATCTTCTTTGCTGGAATTTAGCACAACTTTTGGGTGTGGAGAAGAGGGAGAGAAGGAGGAAGAAGAGGCATGGAATAGGGAGGGGCGGCAGCACTTTGGCATGGTGGAAGTGGGCGCATAAAAACCATTGGCACCGTAGGGGTTTAAATAAACTCTACTGTGCCATGCAGTATCACACAGTATCAACCAATCAAATTGGTTGATTTACTTTGATTTTAATCTGATTTGCCATGTGATGTCACCTAGACCAATCAGATTAAATACCCCTAGAACCCTCTATAGATGGCACCATGTTTGGATGAACACAACTCTTTTGGCGCCTAGGTTTTTGATCCCATCAAGAAACCCTAGAGTCCCATCCTCATGGGACTCTCCTCTTTTTCCCATGTGCGCATGCCAACATGAGGTGTGCACACATATTTGTACATGAAAACCCATGAGGGCATGCACTCCTAGAAAATCTCCAGGGGCGCATGCCCCTGCCCTTTCTTTCCTGCATTTGGGTCATCTCATGTCCCAATAGTGACAAATTGGCAGGTCTTATCCTGTCGAATATAGGAATTGATAGGTGTTATCCTATTCTTATCTGATAGATTAGGATAATATTTTTCTGACCTAGACAAAATCTAGTCAGATCAGGAAAAAGTCATATAAAGTTCCTAAGTGAGCCCAAACCAATTTGGCTCAATAGAGATGAACTAAAAAGACCACAAAAGAAGAATGTTAAGCTCAATCATGTTCTAGCATAATTTTTTTGAATCTAATTAGATCCAATCCCAATCAATCAAACTTGATTAGCTTAATTGATCACATCCATGCCCAAACCCTTATTTATGTGATCTAGTTAGGTTTAGTTCATATGGTAATGAGACATGTCCCGATCTCTATCATAGACATCATCGAAATACCTTTTGATGGATCAGAACTCTTTTGATTCATTCAATTACAATGATCGTTCATCAAGATTATTCTAATTGCTTCCAAAATCTACCAATGATACCTAGCAGTATATGGTGGCAATCCATCAGAATTGAAAATAAACCTCTCGGTGCAGCACCTATGTGATTGAGTTCTTCTACCATAAGCCCGAAAAAGATTAGGGTTAAGGTGAACTCGTCAAACTCAACACCCTATCATATGATTGAATCATTCGATCCGAGTCCGATGTAAAATCCTAATAGAAAACTTTTTACTATTATATCACACTGCCATTATCATTGTTTTAAGAACTCAATCTCATAATCATCATAGGACTACTCCTTTACCAAGATTGATAGATCCCATCTTGGTGCGAACCAGTTCCTATAATGAACATGCTATAGCCAACATACACCTCAATATTCCAAATGGCTAGAAGATCGAGTTATGGTGTAGTCAAACTATAACACACTCAAGATGAACTATAGATTCACCTTAGGTCAAGGAACCAGACACTCAACTGTAGCATCTGAAGGAAAAATTTGATTTTTCACTACAAGATCGTCCAGATCTGATCAGATCTGAGGTGGATTTCTCTACAAAAATTTTTATAATCTGATCAGATCTAAGAGTTCTTAGATCTAATTATGGTAATCTAATATTAAAAATAAAATAAAATAAAATTTAATTTTAAGTACCTTATTGGGTAATCTAATTATCCTATGATGATCCTATTGATTCCTGAGGTTCTGGAATGAGCCATGCATGCGCTTGGCCTTTACTAGTATCTACTCGAGTTGGATCTAAAAGTCTTCTCCTCATGAATCTCTTCTCCAAAGATCAGATCTAAATTTGATAAATAGATCATTCAAAACTATTTCTGAAGGTAGCCCGTCCGTCTCACAAACACCGTCGCATAGATCCTGAATCTTGTGCTGAAAATCTTAGACCTTCAACTTAGATTTATGCCTAACCTTTTAAGCTTGTAGAAGATAGGGAGAGAGAGGATAGAGGGGGTGTGGGATATGGTATGGGAAACAGCACCTCTATGTGGTAAATAAAATCTTGCAATGCTCTCTTTCGCATGAGAAAGGTTTCTTAAACCTAACTCCATTTAGAGTCCTTCTTTGACAAAATTACTTATTATTTGACCAAAGAAACTCTAGGACATATTCTCTACATGAAAACCTAGATCTCACCAAATTTTATCACCAAAATTCAATCTGGAAGATGGCGGCATGAGTAGATAAGGAAGAGTCCATTGTGCCTAGGACTCTTTCCTTAAGAGTTTGATCCAAATCAAACTCTATTAAAAACCTTATCAAACCATCACCATAAATTATAAAATTTGGTACACCCATAGAATGACTCAAACCCTATCACATATCCAAAAATTAGATCAAAAGAATTTCTAAAGAATTTTCTAAAAGTATTTGATCAGGTGATCCTCAATTCTCTCAAATTGGTTAACTTTTGACCCTAGTCCAATTGCAACAGGAATGGATTTAATTTCTATAATTAATCTAACCTAGATTTATTCCAGTCAGATAAAAATAAACTTATTTAATAGGAATGAGTCAAATCAAATTTGACTTGGTTGTGATGAATCACAAAGATTACAGAAGGAGAAAGTCAGGCTCAATCGTGTGCTAGCACGATTATCTTGAACCTGATTGGATCTAATCCAAATCAATCAAATTGGGTTAGCTCAATTGATGACATCCAGATCTAAATTCATGTTTGTGTAACCCAATTAAGTTCAATTTTGTATGATAATGAGACATATCGTGATCTCTATCATCGACATCATCGAAACACCTTTCGATGGACTAGAACTCTTTTGATTCATATAATTAGAATGATCAATCATGAAAATCATTCTAATTGCTCCCAAAATCTACTAATGATACCTAGCAGTATATGGTGGCAACCCATCAGAATCGAAAGTAAATCTCTCGATGTAGCTACCTATGTGATTCAGTTCTTTTATCTTGAGCCCCGATAGGATTTGGGTTAAGATGAACTCATCAAACCAAGTATCTATCATATGAATTAATCTTTTGATTCGAGTTTGATGTGAAACCCTAATAAAAACTATTTCAATCATCTTCACTCTACCATGGCCATGGGCTTAAGGACTCAATCTCATGATTATCAAAGGACTACTCCTCATCTACTGAGGTAGATGGATCCCCTATTAGTGCAATCTAATTCCTACAATGAACATGCTATAGCCAACATATACCTTAAGATTCCGAATGGCTAGAAGATCGAGTTATCGTGTAGTCAAACTATAACACCCTCAAGATGAACTATCGATGCACCTCAAGTTAAAGAACTGACACACTACTGCAGCATCGAGCTAGTCATCAATGAGAAGATAGACTTTCTTATGACTGCTCGAGGTGGTCACACACAGTGCTCTCATTCTCTAACGAGTATCTGTACTCTCACTCTGGTATCTCCATACCATAGACTCAAGATATATCTATCCTAAGAAAGTGATCATGCACCAACCTTCCAAATCATTCACCATCCTTATGAATATCCTAAGGTCGGAAGTAGTTTATAAGTTAATTATAAAAATTCATGTCTTAAATTTTCAACTCTTGAAAATATAAATTGTCATTACCATTAACTCAAAGAATATATCACAGACACTTTAAATACACACTATGATAAAAAATAATTTTTTTATTAATTTGTAGTCAAAATTATAAAATTGCTCTTAGAAATGTATTACAAGTGTCTAGCCAATCTAGCTTCTAAGGTACACATCTAACAAACTTTTACTTAACCTAAAGCTAATTGGCTACAAATCTAAGTCCCATCTTCTTAAGGTGGGCTTTGATCTTTTGCTGGCTCAATGGCTTTGTCGGTGGGTCTACCGCATTATCTATGGAGTTGACTCACTTAATCTCAATGTATCCCTTCTTGAGGTAATCACGGATGAGGTGGTATCGTCGTTCGATGTGCTTGGATTTTTGGTAAGACCTCAGCTTCTTAGCAAGGGCTATGGCACCATCGTTGTCACAGTACAGAGGGATGTTATCTGATGGCATCACTCCAAGTTCTATGGCAAATGTTTTATATCAGAATGCCATCTTTGCAGCCTCCGATGCAGTGATGTACTCTACTTCCATGATGGAGTCTACTATCACCATCAACTTGGAACTCTTCCAACTGACAGCTCCACCATTATAAATAAATAGACTTTCATATGTCGACTTTTGATCATCTATGTTGGACATAAAATTTGAGTCTGTATACCCCTAGACCTGGAGTTCTCCATTACCAAAAACTAGAAATATATCTCTAGTCCTTCTTAAGGACATAAAGATACATTTCACAGAAGTCGAGTGCTCTTCGCCTGGATTTGATTGATATCTGCTTGTGACACTCACAGCATGGGCAATATTAGGTCATGTTCATTGTTGAGAAATGTATCCTAAAGCCAATCATCTAGGTTGTAGATAGTTGAGTTAAATATAATTATACTTAAATTATTAATAAATAAAATTATTATTTTAACATTTCATCACTTTGTGCATCTTCTTGTAATGAACTCTCCTGTGATGAAGTCCTTAGGACTATTTAGACTGGACAAAAAAGGATTTATCATTTAGTCCATAAATGTGTTCGCAACCAAATGATTCATTATTATCCAAGATGATAACGTATCGAGTATAGGTCATTGTGTGCCATAAGTATTGGTTGTTCTCTTTACTAAAAAGTATGAAGATGCTGTTATGGCATGCAGGTAAAGTGTAGGAATACATTTTACCGAACGTGATCCAACTGTGGAGCTCTCTATTGTCAAGAGTTGCTTGCGAAGGATATCGGTATAACTGTTCCTTAGACCTGAGTTCACCATGGTGACTTGCAAGCAACTCACAATACTTAAGTACCAGACTACCTAAATTTTTAATTCAGTAATGAAAGGCTACTGAGTGTAGTCAAGTACTTATGAAATCGGTGTGTAAATTAAGATGGGATTGATCCCTCCAAGTGTTGGAGCAAGTGCAACACTGTATTTCAATTTAGCAAACCCTCGATCGAGATGGTCCATGTGATGGACACTAAATTTTGAAATACACTATGGATGAATTTTAGGATTGATAGTAAATCCTATATCATCATTTGAGCATCGAGGTCAAGTGGATGAATTATATGGTAACCATATGCCATAGGTTCATCATTATTGCATTGCAATTTTTTGACCTATCCGGACGTCGAGTACCATTGCTAGATGGTCACATTGATTGGTATAGAAAATTAGTTCTTGTATTATCGACTTAGAATTTGAACCTATGGGGTCTCACACAATAAGAGTTCCTATCTAATCTGATGGCTAATCAAGAGTCCCAATAGTTTGGAATTCTATGGTCAAGAGTCCCACTGGGCTAGGAATCTATGACTAGGAGTCTCACTGGACTGGGACTCTATCTTTATGGATCCCACTAGATTGGGACTCAGAGTCTTACTTATCTAAGACTCTCTAATCAAGAGTTCCACTAGTCTGAGACTCTATGATTGTAAGTTCTATTCATTTGGAATACTGAGATCAAGAGTCCCACTAGATTGGAGCTCTTCATGAGTTTCATGTTGATGGAACTTTATTGCCCGGACACTCATCCAATTGGAACTCTATATTTTTTAAAGAATTAATTAGTAATTTAATTATTAATTAGCTTAATTTGATTGAAAGATAAAGATTCGATCAAGTCTAATTGAATTGAATTCGATCTAATTAATTTTTAATTTAAATAAAAATTAATTAAATTTGATTAAGCCTAATTTGGTTGGTTTTAACTTATTCTAATTAATTTAAATTAATTAATTTGATTGAAACCAATTTGGACCAAGTCAAATGAGATTTGAATTTAAATTCTCCCTAGCACCCACCATATTTGACTTTTCCACCTTGACCCATGCCCCATTTATTTTTTGCATAAGTTTTTCTCATGTAGAAGAGAGTATATCTGTGCCCCTTCTCATCTACCTTTGACTTGGTCCAAGGGTTGGACCAATTCAAAGCAAGTTGAATTCTAAATTCAACTTGATTTGTTAGTGTTTGAAACCAATTCTCCCTCTCATCCTTATCTCTGTGCCTTCCTTTTGTTTTGTCATATTTTTTTTTGAGAAACAAGAATGTGCACATGCAGAAGGAGAGTCCTTCTACATGTTAAACACTTGAGAGGAGGCGTTGGATAAGGATAAGAGCTCACTTGATTTTTGAATTCAAGTGAACGGTTCAAACATCCTAACCTCTCTCTTCTTATCTCAACCCAAGCGGAATTCCCCTTGGTTGTTGCCAACTTAAAAAGTGTTTTCTGATGGGTGTGCATGGTTTTACATGAAGGATTAGAGAGGGGCATGGGAAGGTTTCTTAGTAAGAGAAAATTAGAGTGGGGCGCATCAATCTGGGGTGGAAAAATCAAATAGGGGTTTCCTTCGGCAGATTTGTTCTCTTAAATTTTTCAATTTTTTGTTTCTCTTTGGACACCCATTCATATATTTTTGGAGTGGGTGTATAGTAGAGAGGAGTGTCCTTCTCCCATGGAAATTTGTTTCATGAGAAAATTCTAAAGAGAGAGGGCGTGAGAGAGTTTCCAAGCATTAGGGTTTTCGATGAGTGCAAAACCCAAGAGTTGGGACTCTAGGTTTGGGTGGAGAGATTGAGTGCTGTGAGCATCTGATCACCACCAATTTTGAAACATCACTTCATCATCCTTCGAAGCACATGTTCTAATTTTTTGGAGTATCCAAAAGATTAGAAAGAAGGTGATCAATTGGATTGATCAAGATCAACCATCGAAGGCTCCGACGAGGAGCTAGCACTTCAATGGAGCTAATCAGGATCAAGAGCTCTGTGTGAACCATCCATAGAGGTCAAACAAGTGTGTAGCTATAGCATGACACCATAGCTTCTTTTGATGGATTCAGATCACGTAGATCAGCTACCCACGCATAGGTATCAAGTTTTGAACTTGAATCGATCAGCAAATGTGATTTGCTGATCGATCGCATTTGAACTTTAAATTACATATTAGCATGTCTAGATCCTGAGTAGGATAATTGATATGATTAATGCATGCTGTAAAATTAATATTTGATTAATTTTAGCTTTCACTACTATAAATTTTCAAAAATGTTTTGAATTGCATGCTATAAACCCTACTCAATTTCCTTTAGTGGTATCAGAGCAAGGGTTGCTTGACATGTTTTAATATGTAATTAAATAAATTAAATACCTACATATATGATATATTTTAGATCCAGATAGCTTAGTAATTGAGGATGAATGAGCCATAAAGCCATCTGGTCATAAGGGATAAGTATGGTTTAAAGGCCATCTCCTTCCATTCAGTGGGGATCCCTTAAGGTGGTAGGTGTGCCACCGTAAACTCATTCATTAAGATGAATAGTGAAAGGATTTTTTTGGTTGAAATTATTTCAATTAGAAAGTTAAAGATGAATGTGTTTAGATTAGGTCTAAAAGATAATTCATGATTTAATTTTAGTATATTTTATTTTCTATTTAAAACTAGCAATAAGTTACTATTTGAGAAATGAGCCAACCCATTTTTGAAATGAGTCGACCCATTTGAAAAATAGAAAATAAAAATCTTTCAAAATTTAAAATTTATTTTTGAAATGCCAAACCCTAGCCCATCAGTCCAAAACTTAATTAAAAGATTTAAGTATTATTCATAGGGTCTAGAATTATGAATTAAGATCCTAAGATAAAGGCATAAGACTGTGGATTAAAGGGTTAGATGAATTAAGTCTATTAATTGGGTTAGACCTAAGGTTAGTTAAATAATAGATTGATCTAGAGTAATTGATCAAATCTAACTAAGTGTTGAATTAGATTAGTTCAAGGATACTCTAGAATCAACTCCAATAGTTATAGTTGGATGAGTCCATGTCTTTAATGAGACCAAGATGGACTTAATTCATGGCTAAGTGGTCTAGCTTGAAATTGCTAGGTTGATTAGATTAAACCTAATTAACCGATTGGTGTCTAAGATAAGTTTGGCAGTCTAGACCAGTGATTTTTAATTAGGAGCTATTCGCACTAATTCGATCTTTGATGAGTTAATGTTATATCCCTTCCATTGATCTTACTTACCTAGCCGATGTGGTCGATTGAAATTTGATTAAATCACTTGGTGATTCGGACTGATCCATGTCATTAGAAATTAGTTTAACTGATTTTAATCAGTAAGACTGAATAAGGAGCCCATGGACCTAAATTGATCCTAGTCCTAACCTATTGACTTGGTGACGTCAGTGGGAGGACTTGACTTGGTGAAGTCAGTGGAAGAAATTTGGTCCATATCCTTTCTATCCTAAAATCATAAGTAACCTAAATCCTCTAAATTATTAGGTCCTTAAAATAACTAAATTATGGAGATAACCAAGTCAAAGTCTCACATTAAGATGAATAGTAATGAGTCCAATTTTTTGGATGGACATTGGAGCTACCTTACACTAGGTGTTCATTTGGATATTGGAATTACTATCCATCATATAATGATTAGGTCACACTCTCTTAATGGTGATTAGGTTAGCCAAAGCTTTCCTCAGATCTGATTATCATTGGTTTGATGCATCGAAGTCAATCATGTTAATGGTTGGACCTAACTAGACCTTTTCAATGGAAGCCATAGCCTACTGAATTGGCTTCTGGACAAAACCTAATTACTAAAAATTATTTGAAGAAATAATTAGTTATGAACCTACCTGTAGATACACACGTGTTAGCCAAAGCTTTCCTTGAGCCCATTTGTAGTCTATATGGGTTCCAGTACACACTATGGAGTTAGTGTAATTTTTCAAATTGGAGGTAGAAGCTACCAATTCATTAAAAATAGTAAGAGAACCTTTAGATTAAAGTCCAAGTCTTTAGAATTTAAATTTATTCAAGTACTAATTAGATTTCATGTTTTTCTTTCAGATATATAGAATGCCTAGTGCAAGTCCGCTCCATTCACTATTGGACAATGGCAAGCATTTAGGACCTAATTACAAGAAATCTAGTGTTGACCCTAATCAGGTAGACCAAGAGAGGAATGTGATGGGAAACATGCAGGGTTTAATGCATAGATTTTAAAACTTTTTCAAAATTAAAGCAGCAGAAGACAGATTAAACAGTTTAATCTACAATATGCATGTAATCAAATTACAAAATCTTACATCAAGGATCCATAACATGTCATGATATAAATATAAATCTAAAAATAAATTAATCATAACTGTTATTTGTTGGTACAGAATCTGGTTGACGCCAGATTGAGCTGGAGCTAAGGAAGAAGAGGTCACCGTCGGTGACCTGCAAAATAAAGTCCCATCCAGAGTTGGTGGTGGTGGCTTCGGCAGGACCCTCCGATGATCAAGTCAGTTCTTCTGACGAATAGAAATGAAGTGCTTAGATAAGAATTCAGTAGAATTTTAGGAAGGAGAAGAGAGCTTAGAGAAAACATATCTGAAGGATTCCTTTTTATTGATGGAGCTTATCGTAACCGTCGATAGTGCGCCACTCTCGGCCACGTAAAATTTATTATGAAGAGAGGTGTCCCTCATAATGACAGTCGTAATCGTGTGGTAGTAGGGTTGCCTGTAGCAAATTGATAAATGATAGTTATAATCGTCTGGTAGAAGCAGGCGTTCGGATTCCGACTGAAGGAGAAGTCTGGAAGGAGTTCGACTCCTGAAGGAATCTAGAAGGAGTTTGGCTCCTGGAGGAGTCCGACTGAAAGAGAAGTCTGAAAGAAGTTCAGCTCTTGGAGGAATCCAAAAGGAGTTCAGCTCCTATAGAAATCCGACTGAACGAGAAGTCCGAAAGAAGTTCGGCTCTTGGAGTAATCCAGAAAGAGTTCGGCTCCTAGAGGAGTCTGACTAAAGAAGAAGTTCAGAAGGAGTTCGGATCCTGGAGGAATCCGAAAGAATTTTGGCTCCTATAAAAATTTGAATGAAGGAGAAAATCAAAAAAAGTTTGGCTCCTAGAGGAGTCTGACTACTGAAGGAGTTCGGAAGGAGTTTGGCTCCTAGAGGAGTCCGACTGAAGGAGAAGTTCGAAAGAAGTTTGACTCCTAGAGGAATCCAAAAAGAGTTCGGCTCCTATAAAAATCTGACTGAAGGAGAAATTTGGAAGGACTTTGAAAGGAGTTCGGCTCCTAGAGAAATATGACTACTAGAGAAATTCGAAAGGAGTTCGTCTCCTAGAGAAATCCGACTGAAGGAGAAATTTGGAAGGAGTTCAGCTCCTAGAGAAATCTAACTGCTAGAAGAGTTCGGAAGGAGTTCAACTCCTTAAGGAATCTAGTTGGAGGAGTCTGGGAGTAGTTTGGCTGAAGTCCGAAAGAAGTTAGGCCGTTGGAGGGGTTCGACTGGGGTTTGGCCATTGGAGGAGTTCAGCTATTGAAGAAGTTCGGTGAAGTTCGATTATCAGAGTAGTTCGATAGGGGTTCAGTCGTTAGAAGGAGAATTTCTAATTGAAGCTCTTCCATGATTATCGATTGCATTAGGCTAAGCATCAGATAGGACTTCAGCGGGAGCAAAGTTTATCCCCAATAATAGTTCCCCCACTCCCGAGTTCGAAACTCAAAGAAAGGGAGTACAAAAAAGGCGATTGCTAAAGTCCTTTTTTGGGCTCCACACCTGTTGAGGTTGAAGCTCGGGAGAGATCTTATATCTTGTTGATGTTGACATTAAATCTCGGGGGAGATCTTGTCTCCAATCAAAGTTGAAGGAGATCTTATCTCCTATTGAAGTTGATATGGAAGCTCGGGGGAGATATTATCTCCAGCTGAGATTGAAGAAAAAGTTGAAGTTGGAAAGATATTGTCTCCAATCGAGGTTGACGTTGGAGCTCCGGGAAGATCTTATCTCCAGTCGAAGCTGAAGGAGATCTCATTGAAGGAAAATCCTGATTTTTCGGATCAGGTTCGTTCAAATCTGATTGGATTAGGTTTGTTCAAATCTGACTAGATCAAGAGGCATATTTTAAAAATTTTCTCTTAGATCCAAATCAGATCTGACATTTTTCAACTCTGATTTTATGATCTGATAAACAAGAAAATTAAATTAAATTAAATCTAAATTAGTTTTACCTTGATATGTGTAATCCGATTATCCGTTAATGATCTTGCTGATTGTCTAAGGTTCTGGATCTAGTCAAGCAAGAACCTAGCTTGTACTTGTATCTACTCGGATTGGATTTGGAGATCTCCTTCTTTATCACATCTCCAAAAATCTGATCTGGATCTGATTTGGAGGATCTTCAAAACTCCTTCTGAAGATCAGCAGTCATCTCTACAGTAGTGCTGCGTTCTTCCTTTCTCTTTAGCTTTTTCTTGATTGAATCGCACTAATTTGAAGGCCCAACTTCCTTGGGCATGGAGAGGAGAGAGAGGATCAGAAAGGTGGCATGGAGGAGGGAGAGGGGCAGCCTTGTGGCATAGCTAGGAGAAAGCTCTATCAAAGTTGGGCGCAAGTAGGTCTTTATATAGACCCTAGTGCGCCATGCAGTGCCACATCACTCCGACCAATCACGTTGCTTCATGCAATCAGATCTAAATCTGATTGGTGGGATGACATCACCTGATCCAATTAGATGAGAGACCTATAGATTCATCCTTAGGTGGCACCTAAGACTGGTCAAAGTCTATAGTTGAGGGTCATCTAGTTTTAATCCAAGAAGCAACCTGGAGTCCCATCTATATGGGACTCTAGGCATCCCTATCCATGGGAGCATGCCATCCTAGGCGTGTGCCCCCTTCTTTCCAAAATCTAGTAAGGGGACAAGCCACTATCTGCTCTCTAATAAGTGCATGACACATGAGCAGATGTCCAAGGGTCAAAAGTCAATGTTTGACTAAAGTCAAAGGATAAGAATTAGTAGGTGACGAAAAATGGTAGGTGTTGTCTCAAATTTATCTCATAAATTAAGACAATCCTTTTCTGACCTAGACAAGTTTCAATCAGACCAGGTAAAGATACCTAAGTGAGCACAAACTCCTTCGACTCAGTCGAGATAACTTTTATGATAGAAAAAGGAGAATATTAGGCTCAATCGTGTGCTAGCATGATTTTCTTGAATCTAATTAAATCTTATTCAAATCAATTGAACTGGGCCAGTCCAATTGATGATATCTAGATCCAAACCCTTATTTATGTGATCCAATTAGATTCAGTTCTATATGGTAATGAGATATGTCATGATCTCCATCATCAACATCATCAAAACCCCTTTCGATGGATCAGAACTCCTCTGATTCAGACAACTGGATTGATCGATCATCTAAATCATTCTAATTGCTCCTAAAATCCACCAGTGACACCTAGCAGTATATGGTGGCAACCTATCAAAAACTGAAAATGAACCTCTCGGTGCAGCTACTTGTGTGATTAAGTTCTTCTATCTTGAGCCCCGATCAGATTAGGGTTAAGGTGAACTCATCAAACTCTAATTTCTATCATATGATTTAATCATTCAATTCAAGTCCGATGTGAAAACTTTAATAGAAACTCTTTCTATTATTTCACTCTCTACCATGGCCATGGGCTTATGGACTTGATTCTCATGATCATCATAGGGCTGCTCCTCATCCACCGAGGTAGATAGATTTCATCTTGGTGCAATCCAATTCCTACAATGAACATGCTATAGCCAACATACACCTCAGGGTTCTGAATGGCTAGGAGATCGAGTCATGGTGTAGTCAAACTATAACACCCTCAAGGTGAACTGCTGATGCACCTCAGGTCAAAGAACCAGACACACCACTGCAGCTTCGAGTCAGTCATCGATGAGAAGGTAGACTTCCTTATGACTACTCGAGGTGGTCACGCTCAGTGCTCGTTCTCTAATGAGTACCTATACTCTCGCTCATGTCTTACACCATAGACTCAAGACTCATCTACTATAAAGAAGCGATTGTACACTAACTTTCGGATCAATCATCATCCTATGATGATCCTACGGTCAGGAGCATTTATGAGTTAATAATGAAAATTCTTGTCTTAAATTTTCAACTCTTGAAAATAAGAATTATCATTATCATTACTCAAAGGATGTATTCACAGACACTAAAATACATATGTGATAGAAAATAATCTATTTTATTATTTATAGTTAATTATAATTTTTAGAAGTGTATACAAGTGTCAGCCAATTCTTACTTCTAGGGCACTTGAACTTGACTCCTCTACAGAAAAATGTCTACGTCCAATCCTTAGCAGTATCCTGGACACACATAGATGATTGGATCAATTATAAAGGATTGGCTCAACTCAAAATTATTGTTTGGATTCAAGAAGTTAACCCATGTATTGGACCAAACCTCCCACCTTACCAGCCCGTCCATCCCTGACAAAGAGCTCTCTAAAGAAAGTGGATAGACGAGAAATAAGGCTAGATATTACATATTGGGCTTGATGTCTATGACTCCAGCACCAACATGAAGATATCGGACTGCTCCAAATGTTGGCTCACTTCAGGAGTTGTTTGGTGAACAGAGTCGCCAGCCAAGTATCAAGTCATGAAATGACTTTTAACTAAGATGCTGATGGGCAGTCAGTCAAAAGATCACTGTCTGATATGATCAAGATTGAAAAGAGCTTAAGAAGCTTGGAATGTGAAGTTAGACTTGATCTCAGAGATGATATTATTCTGCAATCCTTAACGGATGTATATGGCAATTCATTATGATTACACATGCATAACTTCAAAATTCCTTGGCCGAATTAATGAACATAGTTGGTCACCGCTGGTTCCTATGAAGGTTCTAAAGGCTCAGTTACTTCTATGGAATGGACTTCTTCTAAAAGAAAGTCTTTGAAAAGAAAAAAAGTCGGCGAAAAAGCAGAAGATGAAGGAGGAAGAAGAAGAAGTGCCAAAGATGAAAGCCGCTGAAGGAAAGTGTTTTCATTACAATAGCACGGCCATGAGCAGAAACTGCCTACTTACTGGCCACCTGAGAAAAGAAGAAAGGTCCTTTTGGAGGTATGCTCTTATTAGTCTAACCTTACTAATTTCTTCTGCATCCATTGGGTGCTTGACTCTGGTTTAGTGCTCATCTGTGCACTTTCTATGCAGGATCTTGAGGATATCAGGAGGCTGAGGGATGGAGACATGATGCCTACGCATTGAAATGGAGCAAGAGTTGCTGTGTGGCCTGGGAACTACCTCTCTTCTTACCATCTGGTTTATACTTAATTTTGAAAAGACTTTATTATGTGCCTGCAGCTAGCAAGAATTTGATTTCTTTTCTTGCTTGCACTAGAAGGCTATGTGATTACTTTCTTTAAGGACCATTTAACATTCTTTATGAAAGAAATAAAATTGCAAATGGTTCCTTATTAATGATCTTTATCAGTACATATTGATGTATCTTTTAACTATCAAGCAAAACTGAATGCCAAACACTAGGAATTTGTCCAATGATAGATATCTATGGCACCTGAGATTAGTCATATAGAGAAGATAGATAACAATTAGAGAAAAATGGGCTATTGAGTCCGTTGACTTCGAGTCATATCATTGTGAATCTTGTCTTCAAGGCAAAATGACTAAACTCTCTTTGTTGGACATGGGGAAAGGCCACGATCTCCTTGCCCTAGTACACTAATGTGTGCGCCCATTTGATGTGTCGACTAGAGGCAATTTGTCTACTTCATTCTTTATCGATGACTATCTAGGTATGGATATTGTGTATCTTATGAGACAAGTCTGAAGCTTTAAAAAAGTTCAAGAATTCAGACATGAAGTAGAAAAATAAACTAAGAAACCCATTAAGTTCTTGATCAGATCGAGGAGGTGAATACTTAGAAGTAAAATTCCTAACTATCTCAAGGAAAATGGCATAGTCTCTCAATGGACTCCATCAGGAATACATTCAACTCAAGGGAGTTTTAAATGAGAAATCAAGACTCTATTAGATATGGTCGATCCATGATGAGCTTCACGACTCCTTTGTTTGTATCTTTGGGACATTATTATTAACTCAATTAATCTACTGAATAGGGTTCCTCTAAAACCATTCCTACCACACGCGTATGAGATATGGCATAAAGAAACAAGTTTGAGTCATCTCAAAATTTGGGGTTTCCGGCTCATGTCAAAAGACAACAAGCGACAAGTTAGATTTAGGTCCTTCAGAGCTCGATTCATAGGATATCCTAAAGAGTCATTAGGATACTATTTCTACATTCCAGAAGACCACAATGTGATTGTGAGTCGACATGCCATCTTTCTTAAAAAATAATTTATTCAAGATAGCGGCATTGGAAAGCAGATCAAGCTTGATGAGAAAGTCTCACAAGTACAACGATTAAGGACCAATTGGAACCAAATCAAGTTGAGCCAAATTAAGAACACTACCTCCTCCACCTCTAGATCGAAAAGAGTTTTTCGCTCCCTGAAAGATACTTAGGTATATTTTAGAGAAAGTAGAGAAAATATTCCTCGTAGGTAATGGTTCCCATGGTGATGATCCCAGAACCTACAATGAGGCGATATCAGATATCGACTCCGAGAAATGGCAAGAGGCAATGCAGTCAGAAATTGACTCGATGCACTCAAACAAGTCTGACCTTGGTAGATCCCAGAAGGTATAGTCCTATTGGGTGTAAATGGATCTTCAAGAGAAAGATTGGTGCAGATGGGAATGTGGAGACATTCAAGGCTAGACTAGTGGCAAAAGTTATAGCAACACGAAGGCATTAACTATCAGGATACCTTTTTTCCAGTGGCTATGCTAAAATCCATCCACACATTGCTTGCCGTTGCAGCCTATTTTGATTATGAAATATGGCAAATGGATGTGAAAATGGCATTCTTAAATGGATATCTTGAGGAAGATATCTATATGAACTAGCTGCTGGTTTTCACATCCAGTGATACCGATCACAATGGTTTGCAAGCTCAAAGTCCATATATGACTTAAGCAAGCATCTGGAGCTGAACACTCATTTCAATGATGTGATCAAAAAGTTTGGTTTCACCAAAAATGAAGAAAAATCGTGTGTCTTCAAAAAGATCAGTGGGAGCACTATTATCTTCCTCGTACTATACGTGGATGACATCCTCATTGGGAATGATATTCCCATGTTGACGATAATCAAAATATGGTTGCCCAAGGAATTCTTCATAAAAGACCTAGGTGAAGCATCCTTTATTCTAGGAATTAAGGTCTATAGGGATAGACCGAATAGGATGCTTAGGCTTTCACAAAAGATGTACATAAGAAAGTACTAAAGATGTTTAGATGAAAAACTCAAGAGGGATTAATACCGTTCAGACATGGTATTCATCTTTTCAAGAAGATGTGCCACACACTGAGGAAATAGAACGCATGCAAGATCCCTTATGCTTTGAAATAGGGAGCCTCATGTATGCCATCTATGTACACGACCTGATATAGCCCATGCTGTGAGTGTCACAAGCAGATATATGTAAATTCAGTGAAAGAACACTGAACTTTCGTGAAATGTATCCTTAAGTACTTGAGAAGAACTAAGGATATGATGTTGGTCTTTGGTAATGGAGAACTCAAATCCAGGGATAACAGACTCGATTTCATTCAATGTAGATGATCGAAAGTACATTTGGGAGTCTTTTTGTGCAATGGTGGTGCTTAGTGTGAAGAGTTCCAAGCAAGTGATAGCAGATTCCACATGAAGCAAATAATCACTGCTCAGAGGCTGCAAGAAAGCATTCTGGTATAAAGAAGTTTGCTGGAGAATAGAGTAATGCCATCAGATGCATTTCTCTATACTGTGACAATAATGGCCCATAGCCCTTCTAAGGAGCCAAGGTCTCACAAAAATCTAAGCATTGAGCGACGATTACCACCTCATCCGGATTACTCTGAGAAGGATTATGTCGAGGTCAAGAGAGTCGACTCACGATAAAGTGGCAGATCCGCTTACAAAGCATTGGGCCAGCAGAAGATCGAAGCCACCTTAAGAAGATGGAATTAGATTTGTAGCCAATTGGCTTTAGAATAAGTGGGATTATTTATATGTG
>QRFJ01002189.1:0-24860 GCA_006176705.1 Cocos nucifera | reverse complement strand
ACATCTCTAACCAACTCCCACTTGACTTAAAGCCAATTGGCTACAAATCTAATCCCATCTTCTCAAGGTAGGCTTTGATCTTCTGCTGGCCCAATCGCTTTGTAAGCAGATCCGCCACATTATCTATGGAGTCGACTCTCTCTTGACCTCACGTAATCCTTCTCAGGTAATCGTGGATGAGGTGGTATCATCCTCAATATGCTTGAATTTTTTATGAGACCTCGGCTCCTTAGTAAGGGCTATGGTGCCATTATTGTCACAATATAGAGAAATGGCATCTGATGGCATCACTCCGATCTCCATGATAAACTTCTTGTACCAAAATGCCTCATTTGCAGCTTCTGACGTAGCAATATATTTTGCTTCATGATGGAATCTGCTATTACTTTCTGCTTGAAACTCTTCCAACTAACAGCTCCACATTGCACACAAACAGATTCCCAGACGTTGACTTTCGATCATCTACATCGGACATAAAATTCGAGTCTGTATATCCCTGGACTTGGAGTTCTCCATTATCAAAGACCAACAACATATCCTTAGTTCTTCTCAAGTACTTAAGGATACATTTCATAGAAGTTCAGTGTTCTTCACCTAGATTCAACTAATATCTGCTTGTGACACTCACAGCATGGGCTATATCAGGTCGTGTTCATAATATGGCATACATGAGGCTCCCTATTGCTGAAGCATAAGGGATCTTGATCACGCATTCAATCTCCTCAGGTGTGTTGGGACACATTTTCTTGGAGAGATGAATATCATGTCTGAAGGGTACCAATCTTCTCTTGGAGTTTTCCATGCTAAACCTCTTTAACACTTTCTCTATGTACATCTTCTGTGAAAGACCTAGCACCCTATTCAGTCTATCTCTATAGACCTTAATTCCTAGAATAAAGGATGCTTCTCCTAGGTCTTTCATGGAGAATTCTTTAGATAACTATATTTTAACTGTGGTCAATATGGGAATATCATTCCCAATAAGGAGGATGTCATCTACATACAATACAAGAAAGATGACAGTGCTCTCACTGATCTTTTTGAAGATACATGACTCCTCCTCATTTTTGATGAAATCAAATAATTTGATCACATCATTAAATGAGTATTTTAGCTCTGAGATGCTTGCTTAAGTCATATATGGACTTTGTAGCTTGCATCCTTTGTTATCATCACTGGATGTGAAATCTAGCAGCTGTTCATATAGATATCTTCCTTAAGATATCATTTAAGAATGCCTTTTCATGTCCATTGTCATATTTCATAATCGAAATAGGCTGCAACGCAAGCAATATGCGAATGGATTTTAGCATAGCTACTGGACGAAAGGTATCCTGATAGTCAATGCTTCATGCTGACTATAACCTTTTGCCACTAACTTAGCCTTAATGTCTCCACATTCCCATCTGCACCAATCTTTCTCTTGAGATCCATTTACACCCATAGGTACTATACTTTCTGGTGGATCTACCAAGGTCAGACTTGGTTTGAGTGCATCGAGTCAATTTCTGACTTTATTGCTCTAACATTTCTCGGAGTCGATATTCTGATATCGCCTCTTATAGGTTTCGGATCATCACATGAACCCCATTACCTACGAGGATATTTTCTCTACTTTCTCTGAAATAGTACCTAAGTACCTTCAGGGGTGAAAACTTTTTCGATCTATGAGGTGGAGGAGGTAGTGTATGGATTGGCTCAACCTGATTTGGTTTCATTTGGTCCTTAGCTCGTTGCTCTTGTGAGACTTTCTCTTCGAGCTTGATCTTCTTTCCAATGCCGCTATCTTAAATAAACTATTTTCAAGAAAGATGGCATGTCAACTCACAATCACATTATGATCTTCTAGAATGTAGAATAAATATCCTAATGACTCTTTAGGATATCCTATAAATCGAGCTCTAAAGGACCTAATGTCTAACTTATCCACTTGTTGTCTTTTGACATGAGCCAAACAACCCCAAATTTTGAGATGACTCATACTTGGTTTCTTATAATGCCATATCTCATACGGTGTGGTAGGAATGGTTTTAGAGCAAACCTATTCAGTAAGTTATATTTGAGTTTAACAAACAGTATCCCAAAGAAAATCAAGAAGTCTGTGAAGCTCATCATGGATCGAACCATATCTAATAGAGTTTGATTTCCTTTGTTCTAAAATCTCGTTGAGTTGAAGTTTCCTGGTGGAGTCCATTGAGAAACTATGCATTTTCCTTGAGATAGTCAAAATTCCACTAAGTATTCACCTCCTCGATCTGATCGAAGAACCTTAATGGATTTTTCAGTTTATTTTTCTACTTCATGTCTGAATTTTTGAACTTTTCAAAGCTTCAGACTATGTCTCATAAGATACACATACCCATACCTAGATAAATCATCGAGTAAAGGTTATGAAGTAGACTATTGCCTCTAGCGACACATCAAATGGGCGCACACATCAGTATATACAGGGCAAGAAGATCGTGGCCTTTCCCTATGTCCTACAAAGAGAGAGCTTAGTCATTTTGCCATGAAAGATAGGATTCATAAATTAGATATGACTCGGAAGTCAACAGACTCAATAGCCATTTTTCTCCAATTTGTTAACCCTATCTTCTTCTATATGACCTAATCTTAGGTGCCATAGATACCTATCGTGTGGACTATCCTTAGCTCATTTTGATTTTATGGATTCACATTTTGCTCAAAATTAAAATAGATACATCAACATGTAACTGATAAAGACATTAATAAGGAAACATGCAATTTTATTTCTTTCATAAAGAATGTTAATAAGGTCCTTAAGAAAATAATTACATAGCCTCTAATGCAAGCAAGAAACAGAAATCAAATTTCTACTTGCTGTAGCACATAATAATAGTCTTTTAATACTAAGTCTAAACCAGATGGTAGTCAAAGAGGGTATGTTCCCAGGCCACACAGCAACTTTGCTCCATTTTCGATGTGCATGATCATCTCACCCCTCCAGCCTCCTGCTATCCTCAAGATCCTGCATAGAAGTGCACAGTGAGCACTAAAACTAGAGTCAAGCACCAACTGGATGCAGAAGAAATTCGTAAGGTTAGACTAAATAACGAGCATACCTCCAGAAGGACCTGCCTTCTTCTTCTTCTAGGTGGCTAGTAAGTAGGACAGTTCTGCTTTCAAGTGGGCTGTCATTATTGCAATGGAATACTTTCCTTTATCAGCGGACTTCTTCTGCTTTTTCCGCAGACTTTTCTTCTTTTCAAAGACTTTCTTCTTGAAAGAAGTCCGTTCCATAATAAGTACTGAGCCTTTAGAACCTTTCATGGAACCCCAGCAGTAACCAGCATGTTCATAATTCGGCCAAGAGAATTTTGAAGTTTATGCATATGGTAGTTCATATGAACTGCCATACGCATCAGTTCAAGGATTACAAATTATCATCATTCTGCAGATCCAAGTCTAACTTCACTTCGAGCTTCTTCAAGCTCTTCCAGATTTTTGATCATTATTAGATAATGATCTTGACTGACTGCCCATCAGCATCTTAGCCTTGAACAGTCGTTTAGTGACTTGATACTTGGCTGTGCGACTCTGTTCACCAAAACACTCCTGTAGGTGAGCCAATATTGGCGAGCAGTCCTGATATCTTCATGTTGGGCTGGAAGTTCATAGACATCAAGCCCAATATGTAGTATCTGATCTTGTCTGTCTATCATCTGTCACTTATCCAGAGCCCTCTTTGCTCAGCGGATGGACGGCTGGTAAGGTGGGAGGTCCTGGTCCAATACATGAGTTAACTTCTCGGAATCCAAAATGTTTTAAAGTTTTGAGCCAATCCTTGTAATTTGATCCGATCAATCTATGGTGTCCAGGATTCATGCTAAGTGGGTTGGATGCAGACATTTTTCTGTAGAGAATCAAAATTTCTAGTTAGATACTATAATTAAGACTTAACCAATTTATTTAAAAATTTTATTTTTAAAATAAATTAACTTCCACTATTTTCTCGGATCCCTACACTCTCTCTGTAGAGATGCAAAAATATCCATGATTACTGATTTCTAGTGGCTGGTGCAGTCCCACCGACTTATTCATCACCTCACCTAATAGTTATTGGTGATGGGTTAGCCAATGAGTGAATAACTCTTGTTCAATGATTCTCTAATCATGATGCACCCAATCTTAGTCTCTAATTCATGAATCTCACCGTGTTTGAAATATTGATCCACTCCATAGTTAAGTCAGACCCACCATTTGCATAGATTGGATTCCTAATTGAGTCTCTCACCGTATCCAGAATATTGAGCCCAATCCATCCTTCGGCCCGTAGCATCCAATACCTAATAGACATGGTTGCATCTTCCCGATGCAACTGAGCTACTGTAACAAGCCAAGAACAATTAACCCGAGGAAGGGTCCGCACATCTACAATGTGGAAGACCTTAGACTGTGCCATAGAAGCCAGAATTGGCTGACACTTATAATACACTTCTAGGGGCAAAATTATAATTTTGACTAAAATCAATAAAATGGGTTATTTTCTATCATATATGTGTATTTAGTGTCTGTGATACATCCTTTGAGTTAATGGTAATGATAATTCATATTTTCAAGAGTTAAAAATTTAAGACATGAATAATCATTATTTACTCATAAAATGCTTCCGACCATAGGATCATCACGAGGATGGTGATTGATCCGAAAGGTTGGTGTACAATCGCTTCTCTTTAGTAGATGAGTCTTGAGTCTACGGTGTGGAGACACTAGAGCGAGAGTATAGGTACTCATTAGAGAATGAGGGCACTGAGCGTGACCATCTTGAGTAGTCATTAGGAAGTCTACCTTCTCATCAATGACTGACTCGATGCTATAGTGGTGTGTCTGGTTCTTTGACCTAAGGTGCATCGGTAGTTCACCTTGAGGATGTTATAGTTTGACTACACCATAACTCAATCTTCTAACCATACGGAACCCTGAGGTATATGTTGGCTATAGCATGTTCATTGTAGGAACTAGATTGCATCAAGAAGGAATCTATCTACCTCGGTGGTAGAGGAGCAGCCCTATGATGATCATGAGAATCAAGTTCAGAAGCCCATGGCCACGGCAGAGTGAAATAATAGAAAGAGTTTCTATTTAGCTTTTCACATCGGACTTGGATCGAATGATTACATCATATGACAGAGACTAGGGTTTGACGAGTTCACCTAAACCCTAATCTGATCAAGGCTCAAGATAGAAGAACTTAATCGCACAGGTAGCTGCACTAAGAGGTTCGCATTCAGCTCTAATGGATTGCCACCATATACTGCTAGGTGTCATTGGTGGATTTTGGGAGCAATTAGAATGATTTAGATGATCGATCATTCTAGCTGTTCGAATCAGAAGAGTTCTGATCCATTAAAAGAAGTTTCGATGATGTCGATAATAGAGATCATGACATATCCCATTACCATACAGAATTGAACCTAACTGGATTACACAAACAAGGGTTTGAATTTAGTGATCATCAATTGAACTGATCCAGTTTAATTGATCTGAATGAGATTCAATTAGGTATAAGAAAATCATGCTGGCACTCGATTGAACCTAATGTTCTTCTTTTCCTATCATAAATAGTTGCCCTGACTAAGCCAAAGGAGTTTGTGCTCGGTCAGAGGCCTTCACCTGGTCTGACTGGAGCCTGTCGAGGTCAAGAAAGGGTTGTCTTATTTTGTAAGATAATACCTACCATTTTTGGTCACCTGCCATTTCTCGTCCTTTGACTTTGGTCAAAAGTTGACCTCTGACTGGTCAAATGTTGATCATTGACACTTTGACTTCTGTCCATGTGTCATGCACCTATTAGAGAGCTGGTGGAGGCTTGTCCCCCTACTAGAACCTGGCAAGAAGGAGGGCGCATGCCACCCTTGGCGTGTGCCCAAGCTGGAGGCGCCCAGGAGTCCCTATTGGATAGGGACTCCATCTCCTTTTTAGATTTCGATTAGACATCTCCTAAGAATCAAGTTTGATTGGTCTTAGGCACCATCTAAGGAGGAATCCAAGGGACTCTATTTCCACTAATCAAATTTAGATCTGATTTCACAAAGGGTTGTGATTGGTTGGGAAGAAGAGGAGTTGGATCACGCATAGTTTATAAATAAGACCCTGCGCCCAACCCAAAGAGAATTGAAAAATCCCACGCCCCAAGGTTGGTTCTCTCCTCCTGCTCCATGCCAAGCCCATCTTCTTCCTCTCCTCTCCACGCCCAAAGTAGTTTGGGATCTTGGTTGGTGCAATCCAGACGAGAGAAAGACGACGGAAAGCTAGAAGGCTGTGCTACTGCAAAGAAAATTGCTGATCTTTGAAAGGTGTTTTGAAGATCCTCCAAATCAGATCTAGATCTAATTTTTGGAGATGTGATAGAGAAGAAGAAGATCTTCAGATCTAGCTCGAGTGGATACCGATAGAAGCCAGGCACTTGCATGGCTAGATCTAGAACCTTCCGCTGCTTATAGGATCATCAATGGGTAATAGGATTATCCTACATTAAGGTAAATTAAATTAAATTTAATTTATCTAAATTTATTTTAGTTATTAAAATAATAAAGATCAGATCTAAAATATTTTATATTTGATTTGGATCAAAGAAATTTTTTTTTAAAATATATCTCTTGATCCGATCAGATCTGAACGAACTTGGTCTGAAAAATTAGGATTTTTCTTCAGCAAGGATTGCTGCCGTAGCCGTAGGAACATATCCTCTTCGACTACCATCTGGTTTAGACTTAGTATTAAAAGACTATTATTATGTGCCTACAGCAAGTAGGAATTTGATTTTTATTTCTTGCCTTGCATTAGAAGGCTATGTAATTAGTTTTCTTAAGGACCATTGTAACATTCTTTATGAAAGAAATAAAATTGCAAATAGTTTCCTTATTAACGATCTTTATCAGTTACATGTTGATGTATCTATTTTTAACTTTGAGCAAAATGTGAATGCCATAAAATCAAAATGTCCTAGGGATAGTCCTAATGATAGGTATCTATGGCATCTAAGATTAGATCATATAGCAGAAGATAGGGTTAACATATTGGAGAAAACTGGGCTATTGAGTCCATTGACATCCGAGTCATATCTAATTTATGAATCCTATCTTCATGGCAAAATAACTAAGCTCCCTTTTGTAGGACATGGGGAAAAGGCCATGGATCTTCTTACCTTAGTACATACAGATGTGTGCGGCCCATTTGATGTGACGGCTAGAGATAATTTAGTCTACTTCAAAACCTTTATCGATGATTTATCAAGGTATGGGTGTGTGTATCTTATGAGATACAAGTCTGAAGCATTTGAAAAGTTCAAAGAATTCAGACATGAAGTAGAAAAATAAATTGCAAAATCCATTAAGGTTCTTCGATCAGATCGAGGAGGTGAATACCTTAGTCGGGAATTTCTAGACTATCTCAAAGAAAATGGCATAATCTCTCGATGGACTCCACCAGAAACATCTCAACTCAATGAAGTTTCAGAATGGAGGAATCGGATCCTATTAGATATGGTCCATCCATGATGAGCTTCACAGACCTCCCTTATTTTCTTTGGGGATATTGTTTGTTAACTACAATATACTTACTGAATAGGGTTCCTTCTAAAACCGTTCCTCCCACACTGTATGAGATATGGCATGGTAAGAAACCAAGTCTGAGTCATCTCAGAATTTAGGGTTGTCCGACTTATGTCAAAAGACAACAAGCAGACAAGTTAGACTTTAGGTCCTTTAGAGCTCGATTCATAGGATATCCTAAAGAGTCATTAGGATATTCTTTCTATATTTCAGAAGATCACAATGTGATTGTGAGTCGACATACCATCTTTCTTGAAAAATAGTTTATTCAAGATAGCGGCATTAAAAAGCAGATCAAGCTCGATGAGAAAGTCTCGCAAGAGCAACAAGCTAAGGACCAAATTGGACCAAATCAGGTTAAGGCAATCCATAAACTACCTCCTCCACCTCATAGATTGGAAAGGGTTTCCCATCCTCCTGAAAGGTACTTAGGTACTATTTTAGAGGATGTAGAGAAAATGTTCCTTATAGGTAATGGGGTTCATGCTGATGATCCCAAAATCTATAATGAGGCGATATCAGATATCGACTCCAAGAAATGGTTAGAGGCAATGAAGTCAGAAATTGACTCGATGCACTCAAACCAAGTCTGGACCTTGGTAGATCCACTAGAAGGTATAGTACCTATTGGATGTAAATGGATCTTCAAGAGAAAGATTTGTGCAGATGAAAATGTGGAGACATTCAAGGCTAGATTAGTGGCAAAAGGTTATAGTCAAAGTGAAGGCATTGACTATCAGGATACCTTTTCGCCAGTAGCTATGCTAAAATCCATTCGCATATTGCTTGCCATTGCAGTCGATTTCGATTATGAAATATGGCAAATGGATGTGAAAATGGCATTCTTAAATGGACATCTTGAGGAAGATATCTATATGGAACAGTCGCTAGGTTTTATATCCAGTGATGATGATCACAAGGTTTGCAAGCTGCAAAGGTCCACATATAGACTTAAGCAAGCATCTCGGAGCTGGAACACTCATTTTAATGATGTGATCAAAATATTTGGTTTCATCAAAAATGAGGAGCCATGTATCTTCAAAAAGATCAATGGGAGCTCTATTGTCTTCCTCGTATTGTACGTGGATGACATCCTCCTTATTGGGAATGATATTCCCATGTTGACCACAGTTAAAATATGGTTATCTAAAGAATTCTCCATGAAAGACCTAGGAGAAGCATCCTTTATTCTAGAAATTAAGGTCTATAGAGATAGACCGAATAGAATGCTAGGACTTTCACAGAAGATGTACATAGAGGAAATACTAAAGAGGTTTAGTATGGAAAACTCTAAGAGGGGTTTAGTACCCTTCAGGCATGGCATTCATCTTTTCAAGAAGATGTACCCTAGCACACCTGAGAAAATAGAACGCATGAGCAAGATCCCTTATGCTTTAGCAATAGGGAGCCTCATGTATGTCATGTTATGTACACGACCTGATATAGCCCATGCCGTGAGTGTCACGAGCAGATATCAGTCGAATCCAGATGAAGAACACTGGACTTCTGTGAAATGTATTCTTAAGTACTTGAGAAGAATAAAGAATATGTTGTTGGTCTTTGGTAATGGAGAACTCCAAGTTCAGGGGTATACAGACTCGAACTTTATGTCCGATGTAGATGATCGAAAGTTGACATCTGAGAGTCTGTTTGTGTGCAATGGTGGAGCTGTCAGTTAAAAAAGTTTCAAACAGACAGTGATAATAGATTCCACCATGGAAGCAAAATATATCGCTGCATCAGAAGCTGTGAAGGAAGCATTCTGGTATAAGAAGTTTTCCATAGAGATCGGAGTGATGCCATCAGATGCCATTCCTCTGTACTGCAACAATAATAGCACCATAGTCCTTGCTAAGGAGCCGAGGTCTCACCAAAAATTCAAGCACATCGAGCGGTGATACCACCTCATCCGCAATTACCTCGAGAAGGATTACGTCGAGGTCAAAAGAGTCAACTCCATAGACAATGTGGTGGACCCACTTACAAAGCCGTTGGGCCAGCAGAAGATCGAAGCCCACCTTGAGAAGATGGGACTTAGATTTGTAGCCAATTGGCTTTAGGTCAAGTGGGAGTTTGTTAGATATGTAAGCCCTAGAAGCCAGAATTGGCTGACACTTGTAATACACTTCTAAGGGCAAAATTATAATTTTAACTATAAATAATAAAGTGGATTATTTTCTATCACATAAGTGTATTTAGTGTCTGTGATACATCCCTTGAGTTAATGTTAATGATGATTCTTATTTTTAAGAGTTGAAAATTTAAGACAAGAATTTTTATTATTAACTCATAAAATGTTCCTGACCGTAGGATCATCTTGTGGATGGTGATTGATCCGAAAGATTAGTGTACAATCACTTCTTTATAATAGATGAGTCTTAAGTCTATGGTGTAGAGATACGAGAGCGAGAGTATAGGTACTCGTTAGAGAATAAGGGCACTGAGCGTGACCACCTCGAGTAGTCATAAGGAAGTCTATCTTCTCATCGATGACTGACTCGATGCTGCAGTGGTGTGTCTGATTCTTTGACCTAAGGTGCATCAGCAGTTTACCTTGAGGGTGTTATAATTTGACTACGCCATGGCTCGACCTCCTAGCTATTCGAAATCCTGAGGTGTATGTTGGCTATAGCATGTTCATTGTAGGAATTGGATTGCACCAAGATGAAATCTATCTCGGTGGATGAGGAAGCCCTATGATGATCATGAGAATCAAGTTCATAAGCCCATGGCCATGGCAGAGAGTGTGAAATAATAGAAAGAGTTTCTATTAAGATTTTCACATCGGACTTGAATCGAATGATTAAATCATATGATAGAAATTAGGGTTTGACGAGTTCACCTTTATCCTAACCTGATCGGAGCTCAAGATAGAAGAACTTAATCACATAAGTAGCTGCACCAAGAGGTTCATTTTTAGTTTCGATGGGTTGCCAACATATGCTGCTAGGTGTCACTGGTGGATTTTGGAAGCAATTAGAATGATTTAGATGATCGATCATTTTAAGTTGTCTGAATCAGAAGAGTTCTGATCTATCAAAAGAAGTTTCGATGATGTCGATGATGGAGATCATGACATATCCCATTACCATACAGAACTGAACCTAACTGGGTCACACAAATAAGGGTTTGGATTTGGATATCATCAATTGGACTAACCCAGTTCAATTGATTTGAATAAGATTCAATTAGGTTCAGGGAAATCGTGCTAGCACGCGATTGAGTTAACATTCTCCTTTTTCTATCATAAAAGTTATCTTGACTGAGCCAAATAAGTTTGTGCTCACTCAGGTACCTTTACCTGATCTGATTGAAGCTTATCCAAGTGAGAAAAGGGTTGTCTTAATTTATGAGATAAATTTGAGACAACACCTGCCATTTTTTGTCACCTGCTAATTCTTGTACTTTGACTTGGTCAAACGTTGACCTTTGACCCTTAGACATCTGCCCATGTGTCATGCACTTATTGGAGAGCAGATGGGAGCTTGTTCCCTCTTTGACAATTAGAAAGAAGGGGGTGCACACCTAGGATGGCGTGTGCCTATGGATAGGGATGCTGGAGTCCCATACGGATGGGACTCCAGGTTGCTTCTTGCTTTCTACTTAAGTGGCCCTTGGGTATCTACTTTGACCAGTCTTAAGCACCATCTAAGAATGAACCTATGGGTCTCTCATTTGATTGGATCAAGTGATGTCATCCCACCAATTAGATTTAGATCTGATTGAACGAAGTAACGCGATTAGCCGAGGTGATGCAGCACTACATGGCGCAGCAGAGTCTATAAATAGACCCTATCTGCGCCCACTTTCAAGTGAGTTCATCTTAAGCCATGCCCTAAAGCTATCCTTCTCCCTTCTCCATTCCACCATCTGGCCCTCTCTCTCCTCTCCACGCCCAAGGAAGTTTGGCCTTCAGATTAGTGCGAGTTAGGCAAGGAAAGGTTGACGAAAAAGAAAGAAGGCAGCACTGCTGTAGAGACGATGGGTGATCTTCAAAAGGTGTTTTGAAGATCCTTCAAATGAGATCTAGATCTAATTTTTGGAGAAAAGAAAGAGAAGGAGAAGATCTCCAGATCCAGCCCAAGTGGATACCAGTAGAGGCCAGGTGCTTGCATGGCTAGATCCAGAATCTCAGAGCTTCCATAAGATCATCAACGGGTAATCAGATTACCCAAGATCAAGATAAAAAAATTAATTTAGAATTAATTTAGTTTTATTTGCTTAATTATCTAATCATAAATCAGATCTGAAAGTATTAGATCTGATCTGGATATGAGAGGAGAATTTTTGAAATATGCCTCTCGATCCAATCAGATCTGAACGAACCTGATCCCAAAAAATCAGGACTTTTCTTCACCTATGGGGTCACACACATTAGAGTTTGTAACCTAATCAAATGGTTAATCGATGATTGAGAATTCTTTCAAGGTCAAACATTCAATACGATTGATGTTTGATCTAATGCAAGTGTTGCAGTAGGATCGATTAGCAATTAGATTGCTAATTAGCTCAATTTGTTGAGCAATCGAGCTGAGATCAAGTCTAATTGAATTAGATTCAATTAGAATTAGTTTGGACTTAATTAGATTATGTCTAGTTGGTTTATTGGATAAACCAATTGCAAGAAAGAATAATTCCTTGTTTGACAAGGACTTGGGTGCACCTAATTGATTTAGGATTTAAATCAAATTTAAATCTTGATTTAATCTAATTTAATTAGGCTCCTAGTTAGACTAAGATTACCATTAATTAGGTTGCATTTAATTTAATTTAAATAAAATTTAAATTGGATTCAAAACTATTTTGACCTAGTCAATAAGAGGAGTTCCAATTGGACTGGGACTCTCTCTCTTTCCTTGTGCCTAAGAAAGCCCACCCCCATACTTTATTTTCAAAAGTTAATGTAACTTAATTACATGCCTAAGAATGATTTCCCACACTCCATAATTTGGAGGTTTTGGAATAAATTTTGAATTGGTCAAAATTGGAAAGTAGTTATGCATGGGATTCTATTTGATAGAGTCTTTAAAACCTAAAACTCTATCTCTCTCTCTATGGAAATAAACTCCATGCCTCCCATATTGTTGTGTGCCCTTTTCCCATCCTTTTAGCAATGCTTTTTCTTGTTCTCCACGTTGAGAAAGGGATGGGGTGGCATCCAAAAGTTTGATGCCACCAAGAGTCCTTCTAGGACTAGTCTTTGACCTACTCTTTGGTTGTTAACCCATACCACTTTTCAAGGCCCTTTGAGGATGTGATAAATCTCAAAAAAATCATGAAAGATCAGAGGAAATGGAGAAGAAGGCATGGTGGTTTTGGGATGCCAAAATTCTTGTGGAAGAGCCTTTAATTAAGACATCAAAGATTGATGTCTTGAAGAGACAAGGTAAGAGAAGATTGTCTTCTCTTTATTTTTCTTTTATCTATTTTTTTTCTTGTTTATTCTTCATGATTTTTATTTGATAAAAATCTAAGAGAGAGAGGAATAGGGCATGGGGATAAGTGCTCCATGTTGTTGCGGCATGATATTATTTTTTGACATGATCTGATCATATCCTAATGAGAGAAGAAGAGAAGATCGTCTTCTTTTAGGGTTTCTTTGAGAACCCTTCTTCTCTAATTTCTTATGAGAATTTTATATGATAAAAATCAAAAATATTAGATCTGGAAACTTAGAAAAAATCCTAGAGGAGAGGGTCTCCTCTTGTTATAACATAGAGATGTTTTCAAGATATCAATCGTCGATGTCTTGAAGGAGAAGATTTATCCTCTTAGGATTTATTTTTTCTTATTTTATTTTTTGATTTATAGGAGATCCAAGGATTGGATTCCTCCCTTATTCCTCCTCATATTTTTCATCTCTTGGAGTGTCCAAGAGGTCCAAAGAATATATATATTTGATTAACCATCAGGAGGGATCCATAAAAAGCTATCACTTTCAGCGGATCTTCATTCAACGAACCTTCGATCTATGTTGTAGGTTCGTATGAATCACCTGTGGAGGTCGAACATGTGTGCGGCTCTAAAAGAAATAACAAAAATCAACCATGGAGTTATCGACCTATGCAAAGGTAAGAGATCTGATCTCTTGGTAACCTAGATATGATCTAGGGTTAGATCTAGAATTATTCTAGATCTAGGTATTGATTTGATCAATCCTGTTGGTGCAAAATCTAGTTGATGTCAAATCAAGCTAGAGTTGAGGAAGAAGAGATTGCCATCGGTGATCTGTGAAATAAAGTTTCATCTAGAGTTGGTGGTGGTGGGTCTGACAGGATCCTCCGACGATCAAGTCAGCTCTTCTGACCAATAAAAATGGAGTGCTCAAGCAAAAATTCAGCAGAGATTTGGAAAAGAGAAGAGAGCTTAGAAAAAATGTATCTGGAGGATCCGTTTCTATAGACAGAGCTTGTCGTAATCGTTCAGTAGTGGGCCGCTCTGGGCCATGTGAAATTTATTATGAAGAGAGGTGTCACTCATAATGACAGTCGTAATCGTCTGATAGTGGAGTTGCCTGTAGTAGATTGATAAATGATACTCATAACCATCTGGTAGAAGTAGGCATTCAGAATCCAACTGAAGGAGAAGTCTGGAAGGAGTTCGATTCTTGGAGGAGTCTGACTGAAGGAGAAGTTCAGAAGGAGTTCGACTCTTGAAGAAATCTAGAAAGAGTTTGGCTCCTATAGAAATTCGACTGAAGAAGAAGTCTGAAAGGAGTTTGGCTCCTAGAGGAATCTAGAAGGAGTTCGACCCCTGGAGGAGTCCGAATGAAGGAGAAGTCCGAAAGGAGTTTGGCTCCTAAAAAAATTTGGAAGGAGTTTGGCTCCGGTAGAAATCTGACTGAAGAAGAAATCTAGAAGGAGTTCGGCTCCTGGAGGAGTTTGACTGCTGGAGGAGTTCGGAAGAAGTTTGGCTTGGTGCCTTCCTTCTAGTGCCAACAGAGGGTCTTGCCGGAGCCACCACCACCAACTCCAGATGAAACTTTATTTTGCATATCACCGACGGTGACCTCTTCTTCCTCAGCTCTAGCTCGATCCGGTATCAACCAGATTCTACACCAACAAGATTGGCACTAGAGGAAGGGTCCTCTATTCCTGAGGTATCCTTGTTCTTAAAGAAGTGCTTAGCCAATCCTTTGGATCTTCATCTCTAAGATCCAAGCCAGACCCATCCATTTTGACTCCAGCGTCGGTGCTTCAACCTCCTCCTCCACCGACGGCCATGATAGTTCTGGAGTAGTTTAACCTGTTGATGAAGTGGGTTCAGGGCCTCACCGATATGGTGCAGGCCATGTGGTAGCCCCCGATGGCGATTTTGCTAGGAAACCTACCTTTAGGATGTCAGGAACTGGTCCCAAGGAAGAGCACTTAGGCTAGCATACCCATTGCCCCTGGGAAGAGAAAATAGAAAGTAGAGGATCCTTATTTGGATCATGATTCTTCTCCGAAAGAAACCTTCCCCATCTATAGCTGGAAGCCATCCAAGGTCTGCAATCGAGAAGATGTCCTCGATCAAAAATTATGTAGGATGGATCGGCTGATTGAGAAGCTTGGCCATGCTCACGGACTCCCCCGAGCGCAAGCGAGCTTGAACTCCTCCTCGAGCTCATTATTAAAGAAGCCCTGATAGAAATGTGCAAAGAAGTTCTCCCCCTAAATTCCAAGGTCGTCCGGCCTAAAACTTATCACCTGAAGGAGCTCGAAGGGATGACACTCCCACGACCTTGGAATTTAGAAAATCTAAGGATGTACTATCAAAAAGAAGCAACAATAATGACCATATTAGAAATAGAAGGAGAACCTCATCCTAACATGAGCAAGGTCGAAGGCCTCGTTCATTTTAGACGGGATGGAGGGAGAGACCTTGACAATGTCCCTTATGTGCCCTTATAGCCCGTTAGAAATAGGAGGAGAACCTCATCCTAACGTGAGCAAAGTTGAAGGCCTCATTCATTTTAAATGAGATGGGGGGAGAGGTCCTAACAATGGCCCTTATGTGCTCCCATAGCCTGTTAGGAATAAGAGGAGAACCTCATCCTAACGTGAGCAAAGTCAAAGGCCTCGTTCATTTTAGACGAGATGGAGGAAGAGGCCTTGACAATGGCCCTTATGTGCCCCCACAATACGTTAAGAATAGGAGAAGAACCTCATCCTAACGTGAGCAAAGTGGAAGACCTCGATCATTTTAGATGAGATGGAGGGAGAGACCCTGACAACGGCCCTTATGTGCCCCCATAGCCCATTAGGAATAGGAAGAGAACCTCATCCTAACATGAGCAAAGTCGAAGGCCTCATTCATTTAAGACGAGATGGGGGGAGAGGCTCCGACAATGGCCCCACTATGCCCAACAATGATAGAAGATAAGATCTCCTTCAACCTTGGTAGGAGATAAGATCTCCCCCGAGCTTCAACCTCAAACTCAGTTGGAGATAAGATCTCTCCTGAGCTTTCAGAAGCTTCAACCTCGATTGGAGATAAGATCTTTCCCGAGCTCCAACTTCAACCTCGACTGGAGATAAGATGTCCCCCAAGCTTCATCTTCAATTTCAACCTCAGCTGGAGATAAGATCTTTCTCGAGCTTCTAGGAGCTTCAATCTCGGTTGGAGATAAGATCTCACCCGAGCTTCAACGTCTACATCAACCGAAGATAAGATCTCCTTCAACCTTGATTGGAGATAGGATCTCCCCTAAGCTCCAATATCTACGTCAATCGAAGAAAAGATCTCTTTCAACCTCGGCTGGAGATAAGATCTCCCTCAAGCTTCAACATCTACATCAATCGGAGATAAGATCTCCTTCAATCTCGACTGGAGATAAGATCTCCCCCGAGCTCCAACATCTATGTCAACCAAAGATAAGATCTCTTTCATCCTCGGTTGAAGATAATATCTCCCCCGAGCTCCAATGTCACTGTCAACAGGAGACAAGATCTCCCTCGACCTCAGCTGGAGACAAGATCTCCCCCGAGCTCCAACTTCAACATCAACCTCGATTGGAGATAAGATCTCTCCAGCTTCAACTTCTCCTTCAACCTTGACTGGAGATAAAATCTTCTCCGAGCTTCAACATCAACTTTAACAGGAGATGAGATCTCCTTCAACTTTGGTTGGAGATAAGATCTCCTCCGTGCTTCAACGTCAACGTCAACGGGAGACAAGATCTCCCTCGACCTCGGTTGGAGATAAGATCTCACCTGAGCTCCAACTTCAACATCAACCTTGACTGGAGACAAGATCTCCCCAGCTTCAACTTCTCCTTCAACCTCGGCTGGAGATAAGATCTCTCCCGAGCTTCAACACAACTTCAACAGAAGATGAGTGTTAGATATGAGAAGCCATGATTGGCTGACACTTGTAATACATTTCTAGGGTTAAAATTATAATTTTGACTATAAATAATAAAATAGGTTATTTTCTATCATATATGTGTATTTAGTATCTGTAATACATCCCTTGAGTTAATGATAATGATAATTCTTATTTTTAAGAGTTGAAAATTTAAGAAAAGAATTTTTGTTACTAACACATAAAATGCTCCTGGCCATAGGATCATCATAAGGATGGTGATTGATCAAAAAAGTTAGTGTACAATCGCTTCTTTATAGTAGATAAGTCTTGAGTCTATGGTGTAGAGACACCGAAGCGAGAGTATAGATACTCGTTAGAGAATGAGGGCACTAAGCGTGACCACCTCGAGTAGTCATAAGGAAGTCTACCATCTCGTTGATGACTGACTCAAAGCTGCAGTGGTATATCTGGTTCTTTGACCCGAGGTGCATCGATAGTTCACCTTGAGGGTGTTATAGTTTGACAACACCATGACTCGGTCTCCTAGCCATTCGAAACTCTAAGGTGTATGTTGGCTATAGCATGTTCATTATAGGAATTGGATTGCACCAAGATAGAATCTATCTACCTCAGTGGATGAGGAGAAGCCCTATGATGATCATGAGAATCAAGTCCATAAGTCCATGGCCATGGTAGAGAGTGAAATAATAAAAAGAGTTTCTATTCAGGTCTTCACATCAGACTTGAATTAAATGATTAAATCATATGATAGAAATTAGGGTTTGATGAGTTCACCTTAACCCTAATCTGATCAGAGCTCAAGATAGAAGAACTTAATCACACAAGTAGCTGCACCAAGAGGTTCATTTTCAATTTTTGATGGGTTGCCACCATATACTGCTAGGTGTCACTGGTGGATTTTGGGAGCAATTAGAATGATTTAGATGATCGATCATTCTAGTTGTCTGAATTAGAAGAGTTCTGATCCATCGAAAGAAGTTTTGATGATGTTGATGATGAAGATCATGATATATCTCATTACCATATGAAATTGAACCTAACTGGATCACACAAATAAGGGTTTGGATCTAGATATCATCAATTGGACTGATCCAGTTCAATTGATTTGAATAAGATTCAATTAGGTTCAAAGAAATCGTGCTAGCACACGATTGAGCCTAATATCCTCCTTTTTCTATCATAAATGTTGTCTCGACTGAGCCAAATGAGTTTGTGCTCACTTAGGTACCTTTACCTAGTCTGACTAAAACTTGTCCAGGTTAGAAAAGGGTTGTCTTAATTTGTGAGATAAATTTGAGACAATACGTACCATTTTTCATCACCTGCTAATTCTTATCCTTTGACTTTGGTCAAATGTTGACCTTTGATCCTTAGACATCTACCCATATGTCATGCACTTATTGAAGAGTAGATAGGGGCTTGTCCCCTTATTAGATTTTGGAAAGAAGGGGGTGCATGCCTAGGATGGCGTGCATCCATGGATAGGGATGCCTGGAGTTCCATATAGGTGGGACTCCAGGTTGCTTCTTGGATTCAAACTAGGTGAACCTCACCTATAGACTTTGACCAGTCTTAGGTGCCACCTAAGGATGAATCTATGGGTCTCTCATTTGATTGGATCAGGTGATGTTATCCCGCTAATCAGATTTAGATCTAATTGCATGAAGCAACGTGATTGGTCGAGGTGATGTGGCACTGCATGGTGTAGCAGGGTCTATATAAAGACCTATTTGCACCCAACTTTGATAGAGATTTCTCCTAGCCACACCCCAAGGCTGCCCCTCTCCCTAGCCACACCCCAAGGCTGCCCCTCCATGCCATCTTTTTGATCATCTCTCTCCTCTCCACGGCCAAGGAAGTTGGGCTTTCAGATTAGTGCGATTCAGGCAAGAAAAGGCTAACGAGAAAGGAAGAAGGCAGCACTGCTGCAAAGACGACTGCTGATCTTCAGAAGAAGTTTTGAAGATCCTCCAAATCAGATCTAGATCTAAATTTTGGAGATGTGATAAAGAAGGAGAAGATCTCCAGATCCAATCTGAGTGGATACTAGTAGAGATTAGGCACTTGCGTGGCTAGATCCAGAACCTCAGAGCAATCCAGCAAGGATCATCAATGGGTAATCAGGATTACCCAATATCAAGGATAAAACTAATTTAGATTTAAAATTTAATTTAGTTTTATTTATCTTAATTATCAGATCATAAAATTCAAGATCTAAGAAAATTTATCAGATCAAATTTAAGATCTAGAGAGAAAATTTTTGAAATATGCCTCTTGATCCAATCAGATCTGAACGAACCTGACCCTGAGAAATCAAGGATTTTCCTTCAACTGGTATCAGAGCCAGGTTCTTGCATTTAAATTTATTTAGATCTGATTTAATTTAATTAAATTAGTAATTTTAGATATCACATGAGATGTGATTAGATCTAAAATTAAAAAATTAAAAAATTAAAAAATTAATTAATTCTAGATCTAATATGTATGAGATACATAACTAGACTAGGAATAGAATTGTTCTATGTGTAGTCTAGTTATAATCATAATTTTTATTTGATTAAATAGTAATTTTTAGATCTATTTATTTTACTATTTTTTGATATTATAAATATTATAATTAGATCTAAAAATAAAAAATAAATTAAATTTAATTTGTTCATATGAGATATGATAGTTGCATGTTTAGACTAGTTGTAGAATAGTTCTACAAATAGGTCTAGATTAAATTTTATTTGATAGATCAAATTTAAATTTAATTTTTTAGATGATTATGAGATAATTTAGATCTGAAAAACATGCATGCATGATATGATGATATATACAAAATATGTTTTAATTAGATCTATTTTCTTATATGAGATATATGCTTAGATCTAATTAGTTTTTGTAGATTAGTTGTATTTCTGATTAAGGCATTCTCCTTGGCCGTCCGATCATAAGAACAAAGTAGTGTTTAAAGACCCTCTCCTCCCATCTGATGGGGTGTTCTTATGATGTGTAGGGGTGCTGCGCATTCGTCCTTAATCAGAAATTGAAAACTTACTTTCTGCAAAACCCTAGATCCTGAAATCCTAGGATCTTATTTGCATATTTTATTTATGAACCCTAAACTTAATTGAGAATTAAGATTATGAAATATCAATTAGGTCTAAAATTAAGAATTTCAAGATCTAAGACATATTCATAAAATCTGGGGTTTGGGCTTGGGTAGCTCAATTAGGTCTAGCGGTTGATCAAATCGAATCAAGAGTTGGTTAGATGGGATCAACAATGCTTAAATTGACCAGCCTAATAGGATTAAGTCTGGGTCAAGATCGAGTCACGTGAGTGTTCGATCAAGCTAAGACCTAATTAGGCTCAGTGGTTAGAGTCTGGATTGTAGGCTAACCCGATTGGTTCTATCTCAATAATTTGGTGTCTAAGGTAAGTTTGGCAGATACGATCGACTGATTTTTAATTGGGAGCTACTCGACTCGAATGCGTTCTTGTCGAGTTAATGGCATATCCCTTCCACCGGTCTCACTTACCTGGCCATGTTTGTTGATTCAGTTCTGATCTGAGGTGGTCAATAATCCGAGCTAACCCATGCCACTAGGTTAGTCATAATGGTTATGACTATGTCAAGTCTAGTTTAATGAGACCTAAATCAAATCTTCCTAAGAAAAGATTAAGTCTAAGGTCTTCCACCATTGTAGATGTGCGGCCCTTCTCGGGGTTGATTGTTCTCGGCTGGTTACAGTGGCTCAGTTGCATCGGGAAAAGATGCAACCATGTCTATTAGGCATTGGATGCTATGGGCTGGAGGATGGATTGGGCTCAATATTTCTGGATACGGTGAGAGACTCAATTAGGAATCCAATCTATGCAAATGGTGGGTCTGACTTAACTAAGGAGTGGATCAATATTTCAAACACGGTGAGATTCATGAATTAGAGACTAAGTTTGGGTGCACCATGATTAGAGAATCATTGAACAAGAGTTATTCACTCATTGGCTAACCCATCACCAATAACTATTAGGTGAGGTGATGAGTAAGTCGGTGGGACTGCACCAGCCACTAGAAATCAGTAATCATGGAGATTTTTGCATCTCTACAGAGAGAGTGTAGGGATCCGAGAAAATAGTGGAAGTTAATTTATTTTAAAAATAAAATTTTTAAATAAATTGGTTAAGTCTTAATTATAGTATCTAACTAGAAATTTTGATTCTCTACAGAAAAATGTCTGCATCCAACCCACTAGCATGAATCCTGGACACCCATAGATTGATCGGATCAAATTACAAGGATTGGCTCCAAAACTTTAAAATCATTTTGGATTCCGAGAAGTTAACTCATGTATTGGACCAGGACCCTCCCACCTTACCAGCTCGTCCATCCGCTGAGCAAAGAGGGTCTCTGGATAAGTGGACAGATGATGACAACAAGATCAGATACTACATATTGGGCTTGATGTCTAATGAACTTCAGCGCCAACATGAAGATATCAGGACTGCTCGCCAAATATTGGCTCACCTACAGGAGATGTTTGGTGAACAGAGTCGCACAGCCAAGTATCAAGTCACTAAACGACTGTTCAAGGCTAAGATGCATGATGGGCAGTCAGTCCAAGATCATTATCTAATAATGATCAAAAATTTGGAAGAGCTTGAGAAGCTCGAAGTGAAGTTAGACTTGGATCTGCAGAATGATATAATTTTGTAATCCTTGACTGATGCGTATGGGCAGTTCATCATGAACTACCATATGCATAAACTTCAAAATTCCTTGGCCGAACTTATGAACATGCTGGTTACTGCTGGGGTTTCCATGAAAGGTTCTAAAGGCTCAGTACTTATTATGGAACGGACTTCTTTCAAGAGAAAGTCTTTTGAAAAGAAGAAGAAGTCTGCGAAAAAGCAGAAGAAGGCCGCTGATAAAGGAAAGTATTTCCATTGCAATAATGACAGCCACTGAAAGCAGAACTGTCCTACTTACCTAGCCATCCTAAAGAAGAAGAAGGCAGGTCCTTCTGGAGGTATGCTCGTTATTTAGTCTAACCTTACGATTTCTTCTGCATCCAGTTGGATGCTTGACTCTAGTTTTAGTGCTCACTTGTGCACTTCTATGCAGGATCTTGAGGATAGCAGGAGGCTGAGGGATGGTGAGATGATCATGCACATCGAAAATGGAGCAAGAGTTGCTGCTGTGGCCGTGGGAACATACCCTCTTTGACTACCATCTGGTTTAGACTTAGTATTAAAAGACTATTATTATGTGCCTACAGCAAGTAGAAATTTGATTTCTGTTTCTTGCCTTGCATTAGAAGGCTATGTAATTAGTTTTCTTAAGGACCATTATAACATTCTTTATGAAAGAAATAAAATTGCAAGTGGTTTCCTTATTAATGGTCTTTATCAGTTACATGTTGATGTATCTATTTTTAATTTCGAGCAAAATGTGAATGCCATAAAATCAAAATGACCTAGGGATAGTCCAAACGATAGGTATCTATGGCACCTAAGATTAGGTCATATAGAAGAAGATAGGGTTAACAAATTGGAGAAAATTGGACTATTGAGTCCATTGACTTTCCGAGTCATATCCTAATTTATGAATCCTATCTTCATGGCAAAATGACTAAAGCTCTCTTTTGTAGGACATGGGGAAAGGGCCACGGATCTTCTTGCCCTAGTATATACTGATGTGTGCAGCCCATTTGATGTGTCGACTAGAGGCAACCTAGTCTACTTCATAACCTTTACCGATGATTTATCTAGGTATGGGTATGTGTATCTTATGAGACATAAGTCTGAAGCCTTTGAAAAGTTCAAGAAATTCAGACATGAAGTAGAAAAACAAACTGAAAAATCCATTAAGGTTCTTTGATCAGATCGAGGAGGTGAATACTTTAGTTGGGAATTTTTGGACTATCTCAAGGAAAATTGCATAGTTTCTCAATGGACTCCACCAGGAATACTTCAACTCAACGAGATTTTAGAACAAAGAAATCAAACTCTATTAGATATGGTTCGATCCATGATGAGCTTCACAGACTTTCTTGATTTTCTTTGGGGATACTGTTTGTTAACTGCAATATACTTACTGAACAAGGTTTGCTCTAAAACCATTCCTACCACACCGTATGAGATATGGCATTATAAGAAACCAAGTATGAGTCATCTCAAAATTTGGGGTTGTTTGGCTCATGTCAAAAGACAACAAGTGGATAAGTTAGACATTAGGTCCTTTAGAGCTCGATTTATAGGATATCCTAAAGAGTCATTAGGATATTATTTCTACATTCTAGAAGATCATAATGTGATTGTGAGTTGACATGCCATCTTTCTTGAAAAATAGTTTATTTAAGATAGCGGCATTGGAAAGCAGATCAAGCTCGAAGAGAAAGTCTCACAAGAGCAACGAGCTAAGGACCAAATGAAACCAAATCAGGTTGAGCCAATCCAACACTACCTCCTCCACCTCATAGATCGAAAAAGTTTTTCCATCCCCCTGAAGATACTTAGGTATTATTTCAGAGGAAGTAGAGAAAATGTTCCTCGTAGGTAATGGTGCTCATGGTGATGATCCCAAAACCTACAACGAGGCGATATCAGATATCGACTCTGAGAAATGGTTAGAGGCAATGCAGTCAGAAATTGACTCGATGCACTCAAACCAAGTCTGGACCTTGGTAGATCCACCAGAAGGTATAGTACCTATTGGGTGTAAATGGATCTTCAAGAGAAAGATTGGTGCAGATGGGAATGTGGAGACATTCAAGGCTAGACTAGTGGCAAAAGGTTATAGTCAACAGCGAAGGCATTGACTATCAGGATACCTTTTCGTCAGTAGCTATGCTAAAATCCATCCGCACATTGCTTGCCTGTTGCAGCCTATTTCGATTATGAAATATGGCAAATGGACGTGAAAATGGACATTCTTAAATGGATATCTTAAGGAAGATATCTATATGGAACAGCTGCTAGGTTTCACATCCAGTGATATGATCACAAGGTTGCAAGCTGCAAAGTCCATATATGGACTTAAGCAAGCATCTAGAGCTAAAATACTCATTTCAATGATGTGATCAAAATTTGATTTCATCAAAAATGAGAGGAACCATGTGTTCTTCAAAAAGGTCAGGAGCGCTGTTGTCTTCCTCGTATTGTATGTGGATGACATCCTCCTTATTGGGAATGATATTCCCATATTGACCACAGTCAAAATGGTTGTCTAAAGGAATTCTCCATGAAAGACCTAGGAGAAGCATCCTTTATTCTAGGAATTAAGGTCTATAGGATAGACTGAATAGGATGCTAGGACTTTCACAGAAGATGTACATAGAGAAAGTGTACTAAAGAGGTTTAGTATGGAAAACTCTAAGAGGAAGATTAATACCCTTCAGACATGGTATTCATCTTTCCAAGAAGATGTGCCCCAGCACACCTGAGGAAATAGAATGCATGAGCAAGATCCCTTATGCTTCTGCAATAGGGAGCCTCATGTATGCCATGCTATGTACACGACCTGATATAGCCCATGCTGTGAGTGTCACAAGCAGATATCAGTCAAATCTAGGTGAAGAACACTGGACTTCTGTGAAATGTATCCTTAAGTACTTGAGAAGAACTAAGGATATGATGTTGGTCTTTGATAATGGAGAACTCCAAGTCCAGGGATATACAGACTCGAATTTTATGTCCGATATAGATGATCGAAAGTCGACATCTGGGAATCTGTTTGTGTGCAATGTGGAGCTGTCAGTTGGAAGAGTTCCAAGCAAAATAATAGCAGATTCCCACCATGAAGCAGAATATATTGCTGCATCAGAAGCTGCAAAGGAGGCATTCTGGTACAAGAAGTTGCGGAGATTGGAGTAATGCCATCAGATGCCATTTCTCTATATTGTGACAATAATGGCACATAGCCCTTGCTAAGGAGCCGAGTCTCAAAAAATTCAAGTCATGATACCACCTCATCCACGATTACCTTGAGAA